>CM046442.1:28002330-28241514 GCA_025506515.1 Flaveria trinervia | reverse complement strand
CTCTTGTGAACAGAGATTTAAGTATCTGATATCAGCTATTGGGATGATTAACTTTGAGTAGACATTTTCTTAAAACTAATTCTAATTATTTCTTCTTAAAAATGTGTGTCCTAAGTTGTCTAGTTCATCACTTTCATAAGCTCATGTTTTCTTTGAATGAAAAAACTTTTTGAAGACTTTCCTTAGATTCTTGAAAATTTTCTGATACTTCGGAAGATAAAGTTTTACCTTCGGAAGAAAAATATGTCTTCAAAATAAATGACTGTCTAAGAAATTTTACCTTCGGAAGAAGTCAAAATTTATCTTCCGAAGCTTAAAATTCTTAACTTAGACACTTATTCATTTTTAAGGACTTTTTCCTTCGAAGCAAAAATTACTTTCGGAAGGCACGTCTGCCACAGTGCAGGGGAGAAAATTTTTCATCACTCCGGCCATCATCAACCGACATCTTCAGCTGGATGATGAAGCAGGTGAAGTGTTCTTCCCAAAGAAGCAGTTAATCATTCCTTCAAGCAGATGGGCTATGAAGGAGATTTCTCTGTAAAGACCTTCAGGAAAAGGAAGGTCTCATCCCAGTGGAAATACTGCTCCATGTGGTTATCCAAGCTTATCAAACAAGCATGGTGGATGGGACCGATTCCTGAGGATCTCTCCTTTATAGTTCATGGGATGGTTCAGGGGGTCAAGTTCAGGTATTCACAATTGTTTATACTAATTACTTGCAAACTTAGACTCCTTAGAGTATTACATGTTTCCTAGATATGTTCAACACATTCTCAACTGTGAACTGGGCTCACAGTTGAAGGAAACAGGCAATATCTTAAACTAGGACAGATGAAGCCGGCATCTTTAAAATTATGAAGAAGCCAACTGTCGGCTTCTCAGGGGTAGAAACAGCCTAGTCCCAAAATGTTAGAGCTCATTGCTCAAGGTGACAACATAGCAGTCCAAGCTAGTGTTGAACCCACACCTACTGCTCTCCTACCCTCTTCACAACCTCAAATATTCATCACTACAAAAGAAAATCCCAACGAACCCCTGCTCAGGCTATTGAGTCTGTGCAGGCCCCAAATACTCAACCTTACAGGAAGAAGTGGACTCCAGAGCTCCCACTTCTCCTGAGGAGCAAACCACTCCCATTACTTTACCTATCAGGGCTGAGGTTCCTCAAGCTCAACCTGATGAGCATTAGCCCAACAACGTAAGCTTTCACTCTGAGTCTCAACACTCAAGTGAACAACCTTCAGGGGACAGCTACCATCCCCAGCCTTTGGATCTAAACCAACCAATTCCCAACCTATCCTTTTACACTGATGAAGACTTAGGATTCAGTGAGTACCATGAGTCTCTCTTCTCCTCCCCTACTCAAAGAGAGATGAGTACCTCTGACTCTCCTCAGTCTATCCCTCATCAGTCACCTATTACTGAGGTGGACACATCTGAACCTGTTCAGGATGTCCATATGGAAGAGGCTCTCACTTTTGAAAGTGATTACATCCTTAAGACCTCAACCATGGCAACTCAGCCCATTGGCATCTTAATTGAGGTTGCCAGTGAGCAGAGGAAAACCAGCAGCCAAGAAACTCAAGCTGGTGGTGAGAGAGAGGACTTTGGTCCAATCCTCTCATCCCCCAGTGATTCTTCTGATGAAGATGAGGGGAATTTGAGACTAAAGGTACAAAAATTGTCACAAACATGCACCTGTCTAGTCTCTAAGGTTAGTCACTTGGAATCTCAGGTGACTACCTTACAAAACAGGGTCAATGATCAGCAACTTCAGATTTCATATTGAAGGAAAAACTAGCTGAGAGACCTTTAAGGAGAGCTCAACCAGGAACACAAGAACCTGTGGAAGTGACTGATTTATCCTCCAGCTCACCTATGCAAGTGGGTGATGCTACCAAAAAGGGGGAGAAAGTTATCACAACCACAGAACCTGGGAGTTATTCAAAGAGAATGGATATAGAGGACTCACCATCCTCACTTGCTGTTGTGCATTCTCAGCAACTTCCTCAAACTCACATTAATGTGGACTCTATAGACTCTATCATCAGGAGTCTCTTTGAGGAAGGTATACGAAGGGCTGTCTCATCTCCACCACATGGAACTGGCAACTACATCATCAGATGGAGGTATGATGATGACAGAAGAGCCCTCATACTTCACAGAGTTCAAGGCCAACAAGAAGTCTTTCAGTTCCAAAGCTTGAGCTTCTATGAAGGACTGGATTTAGTCAACATGCCACTTGTCAATCCAAGCAAATCTAGACAAGCTGACAGGCTGGCTCAAAGAATCCAAGACAGGATCCTTGCAGAGTTCTCTCTAAGAAGGAGACTTAGGCAATCAGGCAATGTGATCGGTCAACTGGATGTTGAGGTGGACCCTAAGATTAGTTTCATAGGGGAAACCTTGGCTGAAGGCCCAGTGGCAGAACCTGAGACCCTTGTCTCACCATCAACAACTGCTGCAGAGGTCCAAACTCCATCTGAGACACCTGCTGGTGAAGGTGTTTCTCAGCCTCTCTCTGGCCAGAGCATGGAAGCTACACAAGCAATGAAGGCCAAGCCTCAATCCACCCTGAGTCACAAGGTCTGTGGTGACAAAGGGAAAAGGATAATGACTCCTGAGGAAATTGAGGAGGAGAGAGAGAGAGAGGAAAAGGAGGCTAAGGGGAGAAAGTTCTTCTGGGTCATCTAAATTCATGCAAGCTGCAATCAGGGCGGCCCCCGGACCAAATACTCAAAATGATGAACAAAGGGCAGTCAGGATTACTTATTTACAGACAGGAACTATGATGTTGATGAAATCATCTCCCTCCCCTTAGAAGAGTTAATGAACTGGCTGACATGGAAGTGTCAAGAGAGATAAAGGAGAAAGAGGATGCAAGGTTACTTCTCCAATCAAAGAGGAGAGGAGACAGAAAAGACTTCACAAGCATACTCCCACTCTCTCTCCAGTTCAAGAAAGTCCTGCACAGGAAGATGTGGCTCCACAAGAACCTCAGGTAGATAAAGAAGAGGATAGAATCAAAATGATAAACTACCTGAGTGCCACAGGCTTCTATCAGGCAAATACACTTCTTCCCCTGTCCTATGACTTCATTGAGTTCGAGTACTTAAAGCAACTTGAGCTTGAGCTAGTCAAAGAAAGAAAAACAACCAAAAGGAAGCTAAGGGAAGAAGCTGCAAAGTCAAGAGCCATCATTCAAAAGAATGCAAAGAAGTCTGCTGACAGACAAAGAATGATGAGCTTCTTGAAGTCGTATGGATTCTCCGGAAGGAGACTTGGCCCCATGTCTCTATCCACTATGGATGAACATATTAGGGTGATCAAGCAGAAGATTAAAAGTGGAGAACTCGTTGACTTGCACTCTCTTCCAAGTCAAGTCCCACCTGAAGTGGAGGTCAAGTTTGAACAACCAGAGACACCTGAACCAGAACCTCCAGCTGAGCCTCAGCAAACTTCATCTTCTGATCCAAAACAGGGTCAAACTCCCTCTCCTTCTGAACCTGTGAGGGAGGAACACCCAACTGAGAAAGACACTGATGATCAACATGGTGCTGCAGACCAGTCTTCTCAGTTAAAGACATTAAAGAGGAAGAAGAAAATGGCTTCTAAACCAAAGACTAAAAAGAAGAAGCCAAAGTCATCTACCTCTACTCCCCAGGCTGAATCAGATCAACCTGAGGAAGTGCATGATGAGGCAACCCAATCAACTCCTACGCAAGTGGCTCCTCTAAACTAAGACACCATCTTATCCTGGACTTACTCTACCAATCCAGAAGATGGAATGTTATTAGAGATCAAGGTGTTGAAAATGTCTACTCATGGCAAGACATAATCAACTTACTCTGCATGATCTCTTTGAAATGAGAAGATACTATGAGAGTCTTGATGATCCTGACCATCAAATGAAGAAAGGATGGTCTTGATTGTTCTGAAGACTACAAACATTTAAAGATCTTCTAAGTGTTTTGGTAGCATCAGCCTAGGGGGAGTTTGTAAGGATTCCTGAAGTCTGATGCAACCCAAAACTGCCTAAGTGTTTCAGCAACATGCACTAAGTACTGAAGTGAAGAATGCTTCGGAAGAATTACACAAAGCATTAGAAAATACTCTAAGTGTAATATCTTCCGAAGCCAAGACCAATATCTTCCGAAGCCAAACATGAAGTCTTCCGAAGCTTCAAGAGACAAAGTCTTCCAAAGCTTCACCCTATGAAGACAGATTTCTTCCGAAGACTTTTAGTACACATGCTTTATCTGATGTACTGTTCCATAAAGCACCTTTTCCGCTGCGTCTCTGATAAGTCACCAACGTACAAGAATTGGTGAAAAGGTCCATGCTTTTGGTAACTTACATTGAGGTCTTGAGTCTGAAACTTTCCACTTTATGTACTTTATCCTTTTGTAATGTATAAGGATGTGAGCTATGGCATGTCATAGTCACAAGGTCAAAAGGCACATATGCCTTTTGATTCTACAATTGATTTTGTTAGTGTCTAGTCAATTGTATCCAGCTGGCTTTCATAGTATAGCCGGCTGTAGGTTGTAGTATAAGTATTCCAAGTTCTTGTATCTTTCTTTATGCTTTGTAACACTTGTAAAAGAACTTGAGAAAGCAATATACTGCTCCCTTGAAAACTATACTCTCTTGTTCTGTCTCTAGCTTTACTTGTGTTCTTTGTATCACTTTGGTTACCTAGTTCACTGTTTGATTAAAAGTTTAGTTAATCTTCTCATTGTGTTGTTGTGTTGTAATTGTGTTCAAGCCCTTGAACGATCCTGCACTCTTCATCTTCATCCTCATCATCATCCTCACCCTTGTCACCATCTCCTTCCTTTATCTTCAGAGGCCCATCTTTAGTTCCTTTGAGCTTGAGCATAATAGACTTTTTAGCATCCTCCAACTCCTCAATATTCTTGCTGATATGACTCTATCCTCTTGGAGTTAGGCAATCTCTTCGCTCTGAGCAGCCATTTGCTGTGCCTGCTGCTCAATCAGCTGAGCCTGCTAAGAGATGTGCTGGGACTGTGCAGTTGTGAGATCTGCCAGCTGACGAATCTGTGTAGTCTTCTCGTCATTGGCTGCTAATAGGTGCATCATCATATGGTTCAGCATTGATAGCTGTTCCTCTACCCAATGGGGGGTAGTGGTGATCCATATAGGTGGGTGGGATGTGAAGATGGCCCGGCTTGGTGGCTAATGGTAGTAGTGGTGGCAGTGGTGAAGATTGGGTTAGGTCTAGATGATAGTGGTGGTGATGTAGGTGTGAATGATAGGGTGGTGGATGGGATATATATGGTGGGTGGTGGTGTGTGTGACAATGGTACGGGGTGTGGGAATGGTAGTGGTTGCTGTGGAGGTGGTCGTGGTGGTGGCTGTGGCTGTAGAGGTGGTTATGGTAGTGGCTGAGGTGGTGATGTAGGTGTGTCTGTGCTTCTTTTTCTTCATGCCATGGGGCTGAGCCATCCTTTTCTTCCTCGATCCCGTCAAGGAGGATGCTCCCCCTAAAACACGGCTGGACGGCTCTGGAGCAAAGGTCGGGTAGCTGCAGTCTCTCCCGATCCACTGGGGCGTTCACCAGCCGCCCGGAGTCCATGTTATGTGGAAACGACTTTGCTTTCCACAATCCTAGTCAGTGGCTCCTCATCTGACTCCTCATCATCCTCACAGGTATAAAATCCTAGTGAAACCCAGTCGACTCTGCTATATCTCCAGTGGGGGCAGATACTAGAGGTGTACTATCAGTCGTTGTGCCCTTGGTGGAATGGGCATGGTATCTCCAGCATTCCCGTTGTCATCATCATCAGATTCATCGGAGGGTAGAGCAATCTGCTCAACATCAGAATCACTATCATCATGATGCCACTTCCTCCGAGCTGGCACCACATAGTCCTCACGGGCCAGATGCCCGAACAGTCTCCTGAGAGAGGGTTTCACCTGCTTCCCCCTGTACACTTCATCCGGAAGGTGGTATCATCCATCACCTCAAGCACTACTGCATCTTCCTTCTCCTTCGGCAGGGAAAGGAGCTTCTGGTCTATAATCATCTGCATGAATCGGGGGTACATGCAGAAGCCCTCCTTCCCTTTCCCCTTAATGTTCTCCACTAAGTAGGAGAAAATCATCCTGGAGAAACTGAATGGATGGTTCAGCACCAACGCTACATAGGCGTTCAGGATTTGATCTGACAACTCATCAAATCCTCCTTTCCTGGATGCTATGCACTTCAGCAATACATGAGCAAGGTACTTGAACTAGGGACACAGGTTGCTCTTATTGAGCACCCCTGCATTGATGTCCCCAAAGTACTTAGCTCGAATAAAACATCATCTGACAGTAGGGGGTGTAGTCTAGTAGGACAGTCAACATCTTCCCCCACTGCAGCACAATCCTGAGATCTTCCTCTGTGATCTCAATCACCTCTCCAAAGATAGTACTCCTGATACAGTGAGGCTTAGAAGATCGGTCAACTACTGCACCTTCCCAGAAGGCCTACTGTAGAGAACGATATGGAGTACATGGAGCAGATATAGCATGTGCAATTCTTGATCTCCTTAGAAAGGTGATAATGCCAGAAAAGTCTGAAGCATTTCTGGATGTCAGATCTAGATGAGCACATATGTTGTGCTTCGTATTCATTGTCCATCGACTTTCCATCTGTTACACAATGAAAGTAAACATTAGTATCCATTTGCTAAGAATGTCTTGAATCACTTGGACTTGAAAACCTTCTTTTCTATCATGCGAATGAGGTTGTGCGACTGAGATCAAGTCGTGCGCATTAACAGTGCGACTGAACTCCAGTCGTGCGAATTAACCCATACGTACGACTGAGTGTGCTACAAGACTCATGCGTATGTAAACTCATGCGGTTACACCAGTCGTGCGACTGAACTCATACGCATGGTTCAGTCGTGCGGTTTAGCTAGTCGCACACATCAGTCGTGCGACTGAGGTTCATCAACGTGTCCATTCGCATGTTGTTCTGACTGTTCAATTCAAATTCAATTTTTACCAATTTTGAGTTTTAGACTTTGTGCTCTGGTTCATTAGACTCACAATCCATTAGATTAACACCTAACTTCTTTAATTTCATCTGTTTACGTCGTTTAGTTAGGTTATTTGAACACAATTGTTATGGTTTTTCTAAGGGGTCCGATTGTCCAGATTCTATAGCAATTTGAGTGATACAACAATGGTTCTACACCGCAAATTACCTGTAAAGTCAATAGAAATCGTCAGTAAACAACAAACAATAGTCTTGAAGGTTCAAATGGTGATCAAACGAAATTTGGGCAGAGTAACGTTAGTCGTGCGAATTAGGGCAATTTTGAGAGTGGTGAGTCTCTGCGACCGATTCACCCTCTATTTATACTTAGCCTAAATTCAATCATATGACTGGGCTAATACGCACATTTCATTCGGGCGAATGGGCCTCAGTCGTGCGATTGGTTCAGTTGGCCCCCTTCAGTCGTCCGACTAGAGTACAGTCGTGCGACTTACTCACTCGTTCCCTTTTAACGTCCGACTGGGTCATTCGTATGGGTCATTCGGTTAATTGGTCCATACTCATGGTCCATTCATACGGATAGCTCCCATTCGCATGATAAGTTCCATACTCATGGTCCATTCGTGCGAATGAGTCATACTTATGAAATTTTCTGCATTTCTTACCATTTGCCATTTAAACCCCCCTTTTTTTTTAAAATGTTACCGGCTGACCTATTCTCCCCCTAAAATTCTAAAATCAATACCGATTAACATATTTTAGGATTTTAATAGACAGCTAAATAACATTAATTGAATTTAAAACAGAACAAAATAAATAAAGAAAATATAAAGGAAAATAAATAAAAAAATAGACTAAGGCTATATCGGACTACACATGATCATCATCAGGAATAACATCACTTTTCTTTTTAACGTCGTTGACCTCTAACAAATATAGAAAACGTGGTTTGTCAAAAGCTTTTGTATAGAGGTCAGCGCGTTGAAAATCCGTATTTATTTTTACCACATCGATTAAATTTTTTTCAAAACAGTCCCGTATAAAATGATATTTTATACCGATGTGTTTGGTCTTAGGATGTTGTACTGAATTTTTATTTACTGCAATTGCAGCAGAGTTATCAACAAAAATAGGAGTAGTGGAGAAATTTAAACCGTAGTCCCGCATTTGCTATTGAATCCAAATAATTTGAGAACAGCAACTTGCAGCTGCAACGTATTCCGCTTCACAGGTTGACAACACAACCAAGGTCTGCTTCTTACACTGCCAGTCACTAATCTCCTCCCAAAGAATTGAGACCCTGCTGATGTAGACTTGTAGTTCATCTTGCAGCCCCCGAAATCCGAATCACTATACGCCGTGAGTTCAAGTCATCATCATGAGGATACCACAACCCAAGTGTGGGTGTGCCCTTTAGATAACGAAATATCCGCTTGACCCCGATCAGATGGTTAACCTTTGGCTTAGCCTGATATCTAGAACATAGACATGTAGCATACATGATATCAGGTCTAGAGGCAGTAACGTACATGAGAGATCCAATCATTCCTCGGTACATTGTTGCATCTACCAGATCTCCATTTTCATCATGTGCTATATCATGGTTTGTGGCAAGTGGAGTTCGAGGTGCGGAAGCATTCTCCATGTCAAACTAACTGAGAATGTCTCCCGCATACTTGTCTAATGTAGAAAAATCCCTTGGATGTCTGATCCACCTGTAACCCGAGAAAGAATTTCATTCCCCCCATGGCACTCATCTCAAACTCCGCCTTCATTAATGCTTCAAATTCTTTGCATAACTCTTCGTTCTTTGAACCGAAGATTATGTCATCGACATAGATCTGTACTAGCAGTAAGTCTTCATCCTTTTCTTTGATAAATAGTGTGAAGTCAATGACTCCCCTGCGAAAGCCGTGTTTCACAAGGTGAGTCGAGAGTTTCTCATACCAGGCCTTGGAGCTTGATGAAGCCCGTATAAGGCCTTGTCAAGTTTGTAAACTCTGTCCCGATGATAAGGATCTTCAAATCCCTCAGGTTGACTGACATAAACTGTCTCTCGAATTTCACCATGAAGGAATGCACTCTTCACATCTAATTGATAGACTTTGATCTTCATATATGATGCATAGGCAAGGAAGATGCGGATGGCTTCCATCCTTGCCACGGGTGCAAACACTTCATTATAATCAATCCCCTCGACATGTCGAAATCCCTAAACTACCAGTCGAGCTTTGTTCCTCATAATGACACTTGGTCATCCTTTTGCATTTCAAGACCCATTTGGTGCCAATGACCTTAGCACCTTGAGGTCTATTTACCAGTGTCCATACACCTAACTTCTTGAATTGAAGAAGTTCCTCTTGCATAGCACTCACCCATGCCTCATCATTCAGTGCTTCACTAACATATTTTGGCTCAGACTGTGAGACAAAGCACCGATAAGCACCATCGTGTATGATCCTTTTTCCATTACCGAGGCATAATCAGCTGAGTACAGCTGATTTCTAGTCTGTACTCCTGATCTGGCATCCCTAATGACATTGTCTAGGGGATGATAGACATTTAGACGAGATCCTGGAGTGGTAGGAACAACTACCTCAGAGCCAAGATTATGAACATTTGGTTATGCATCTGAGGTAGAAGGAGTTTGAGGTTCCGAGGTCGAAGAGCCATCACCGTTAGATGTTTGTGGACATGTAGGAATTGGAACCTTTTTGTCCTGATTGTTCTGGTCAATCTCTTCAGCTTCATCTTCTGAGGAGGAGTCACTGTCTTCTAGTGCTCCCCTGAGTGATGAGATGATTCTCCGTGTGAGCTCGATGATGTAGAATTGAGATATGGTGTATTCAAGATATCATACATCATTTGTGTAGCTAACTTGTCATCAGAAGGAGATATAAGGATGTTGAAGGACATGAAGAATCCATCATAGTCGAAAAAATAAGCGGGTCCTTTTCCAGTAGGTGGTGTGGTATATCTCTGAACATCAACATTACACCACTCTTCTGCTAAGCCAGTTGAGTTGTTGTAAACTCTCTTGTTTGGTATGTTGTATCCTAGGAAGATCCCTTCAGCAGCCTTCTCACTGAATTTCCCTTCTTGAGTCTTCTTTAGAAGTGTGTACGGCGCGTCAAATGGTTCAAGATACTCTAGATTAGGTTTACGTCGTTGTAGTAACTCGTAAGAGGTCTTCCGTGGCGCTTGACTACCAGAACTTGATTTAATGTATAACATGCATTTGCCATTGCCTCGTTCCAGAATTGGATAGGCAGTTTCGAGTCTTCTAGCATTGTCCATGCTGTCTCTATCAGCTTCTATTCTTCCTCTTAGCAACACCATTCATCTGAGGCGTGTAGGGAGAGTGAACTGGTGCACAATTCCCTTTTCTTTGCAATAAGCCTCCATCCACTAATTCTTGAATTCAGTTCCGTTGTCTGAGTGTACCTGTCTCACCTTCAGCTTGTAGAGAGATTCCAGTGTGGTTACTAATTCCTTGAATGACTCAAATGTTTCTGACTAGGACTTTAGAAACATTACCCAAGAGAATCTTGAGTAGTCATCAGTACCACATAACAGTATAAGTCACCAGTAATGCTCTTTGTACTGACTGGACCAAACAGATCCATGTGAAGAAGTTCAAGAAGAAGCTCGATAGAATGAACTTTTTTCCTTTAGAGTCTTCTTCGTCTGTTTGCCTTTCTTGCATGCTACACAGAAATCAGGAAGTTGGAAATTTTTGATGTTAACACCTCTCACTAGATCCTTCTAAATCAAGTGATTCATCTTCCGTTGATTTATGTCTCCCATTCTCCTATGCCAGGAAATGGAGTCCTTCTCAGTGGCTTTTGATAGGAAGCACTGAACTTCATGATTCGTTGTAGAAGCCGTTGAGAGATCCAAAACATAAAGGTCTTTATATCTTGAAGCAGTCATTAGAACCTGGTCATCCGGAATCACATAGTCTTTCTTTAGGATGTAACACTTCTTGTTGTCGAATATGACTTTAAATCCTTTGTCACATATTTGGGAAACAGAAAGTAAGTTGTTTTGAAGTTGTTGAACGTAGTTCACTTTATCAAACTTAACTTTTGGATTTCCAACCTCTCCTTGGGCTGTGATGTAACCTCCTTTGTTCCCGACAAACGAAACATGCCCTCCTTAAATCTGTCTGACATTTGATAAAAGAGTGTTATTCCCTTTCATGTGCGTGGATGCTCTGCTATCAACAATCCACATGTTAGTCTTAGAACTGTAGCGAACACCCTGCACAGTCAGTGAAAACATTAGTTCATGTCAGGAACCCAAGCCTTAATTGGCTTGGGTTTCCTGAGGCATCACATATTACAAACTCAACCCACTGACCCTTTGAGGTTAAGGATTGATCGGAATTTGGTATGTTCTTATTTTCAGGCACTAAGAAGGTTTTTTCTTTCCATAAACCAGATTTGTGTAAGGCCTGTTTGTGATAAACAGACGACTGGTTGATGGATTGAACTTTGGGTTCATTAGCTTTTTTGGAGGCGTTACAGAGTTCCTCTTAGAAGAGCTAGATGTTGATGTAGAAAGTTCAACTTTCTTCTCGGTGTCTGGTAATAAGGACAGTGAGATGCTATGTGACCATACTCTCCACAGTTATAGCAGGATCTGCTTTCAACTTTATGGTTTCTATGTTTTGGTGGAGATGTAGATGTCACACTGTTGACCTTATTCCTTTTGGACTGAGACAATCTTGGTTAGAGGTATGAATTGGTTTCACAAACTTAATTGCTTTACCTGGTTTTACATCTTTGATCTCTTGTTTACCTGGACTATGACATCGTGCACGTGATTGATTAGGTTTTATGGTCCTTTTGGGTTCTGGTTTGACTTTGTTTGACCCTGACTTTAATTTTACCTGCTCAAATCTTTTTCGAGGTTTACACAAGGCATCTTTCCTACTGCCTTTGAAATGGCCTCCTTTTTTTTAGAGTCAGATTCAAATGAGTGACTTATGGAATCTGGATCACTAACTAGAGGAGTGGACACCACGTGATCCTTGATAGGGTTATTATTAATTGGTTTACATTTGGTGTTCATCAAGGTCTCAGGTGGTAGTGGAACCACTTTGTATCCCAGTCCCTCCCTATTATTCCTCTCTCTTACTAAGTGTTGGACAATGTGTGATGAGCTTGTCCAACTGTGCAGTTTCTGTTTTAAAGATTTGACTTCTACTTCTAAAACTGCCTTCTGTTCTTAGTGTCCTCTAGGGAGTTCAGATAGTACTTAATATCATTTGCTTGATTGAAAGCAACTACTTCGGTTTCCCTAAGCTGTTTATTCAATAGGTCTATCTTTTCTTTGTAACTGTGCTCATTTTGTTTCAAGTCTCTATTAGCTTCTATGCACAGTTCTAGGTCCTTTACTAAGCTATTATTATGATCTAATAACCTAGCAAATTTTGAATCGATGCTTTCTCTAAATTTATTACATTCTAAGCAAGCATGATTATTAAACAGTTTATCAGTGGTACTTACCTAGGATGTAGAAGAAGAATCAGCCATGAGAACAGAGTCTGTTGATTTTAGTTCTGGTGATTCTGACGTTGACGTAGACTTTTCTTCCTTAGGCAGTTGGTTGACAACATTAGCAGTGTCTTCAGAATTTGACATCGCGATCTCTACTGCTATATCTCCTTCACTTGCAGAATCGTTATCAATGTCTCCACACTAGCTATATTGGACTCTCCTGGTGAGACGAACCGGAAGCTCCAGTCCTATCCCTCATCCTCATTTGCAGTCAAGGCTTTGGGGTCCTTGTTTGATGAAGTAGAACTGCTAGATGTGGACTTGTCCTGACGATTGAAGGATGAGAATGGATTCCCATTTCCAGTCTTCTTTGGCTTAACACATTCTCTTTTGAAGTGCCCCTTTTCGCCACAATTGAAGCAGGTCACCTTGCTCTTGTCAAAGCCAAAAGTAGTGTCCTAGGTAGCAACCAAGTTTTGTCCGGTCTTCTTCACGAACTTCTTTGCTCTCTGTACAGCACTTGCTAAGGCCCACATAATATCCATCCTTTCCAGTTCAGTCTCATCAACCTACTCATAGTCCTTATCTGCCAGATGGTAGTTTCCAATTTTCCCAACAACAAGTCCATCATAGGACTGGACCACTGCTGCCAAGATATCCATGTGCTCTCGAGCTACTTCTACTGTGACGTTACCGAGATTCTCAGTCTTCAGTCGTGTAGCATTTGCTTCAGATCCAATATATAGTTACTAGAAGACCCTGATGTTTCTAATCCTAAAGGAGAGACTTGTGAAGGACTAGATGAGCTTGACACAAAGGCAGTCTGAAGAGGTGCTCCAGACGTCTTAACCTGAGGAGTGGCATTTTACAAAGCTGGATTCTGAGTGTACGAAGGCTTCTGAGCTCGATACTTCATCCTTAGTGCTTCTTCTCGCAGCTTTAGTATGAAATCATTAATGTCCAACTTGATAGCAGTCCATTTTGTCTCAGATTTGAAACAAAAGAAGCCCAACTTTCTAGCAACCCGTCTGCAAAATTTGACACTTTATCTTCCATGGTAGTTTTGACACCATGTGTGTGCAGCTTGCTCATCAAATCGTAGAATCTGTCAATGACATCGTCTAAACTCTCATTTCCCGTTGATGAAAAGTTGTCAAATTCTTTCTTCAACTCCTTTGCTTTAATGGCCTTCAACGAAGCATTCCCGTCATATCTTTTCTCCAATTCATCCCATAACTTCTTGGCTTGCTTATTTTCTGAGAATTGGTGAAAAATATCCTTAGGGTTAGATTGTGTTAGCAATACATATACTCTCTTTTCAGCATTATATTTAACTTTCTATGTATCAGTCATTCCTCCTAAAGTAAGTTTCACCCCATCGGCTCCCACCGGCATACTGTATCCCGTCTCAATAGATTCCCACATATTTGGATCCACTCCATTGAGGTTGATCTCAAAACGTTGTTTCCAGTGGGGAAACTCATCTAATGTTATAAGCTTCTAGGTTTATTATGATTCCCCACCTCACTCTCCAGTAGCAGTAAGTTCTGAATCCTTGAGTCCTTCCCGGCTGTAAACGCTGACAACTGATCCTCCATCTTGATTAATTTAAATTCTTTTAAACAATCTGTTAACTGGTGCGTATGGAGCGATGCGAATGGGCTACCTGTGCGACTGAACTAAGCGTTTTGTCCAGTCGTGCGAGTGAAACTGACGCGTATGAACAATGCAACCGCTAGGCTGATTCGTACGAATGAATATGCGAGTAAGTTCAATCGTATGTCTGGGAATGCGATTGAAATCCAGTCATGCGATTGGATCAATCGTGCGACTGAAGCTGTTGTGTTTCGAAAATTTCTAGGTTTAACGTGTTTTGACCGTAAAAACCCGAATTCGTGTGCTATTTCGCTGCAAATCCTAATCTAATTGATCAAACTAGATCTCGATCCCTTTAAATGGTATCAGAGCAGGTTAATCATTGATCGATTTAACAATTGATCATTGAAACTGTTCTTTTGATATCTTAGTTTGATCGAATTAGCAAATTTGCAAGAATTGGTTATACAGTTTGTTTTTCTGTTGCTTCCTGTGAATCAATTTGAGATTCTTCTTGTTTCAAACTGTGTTGTTGAGTTTTTGAGTTAGATCTGTTAAACTCTTATTGAACCTGTTTGAATTGGTGAAAATGGCTGCATCAATCAATGATCCTCATAATACTAGCTCCTCAACAAAGCCTCTGATGCTTGTTAGGAGTGAGTACAACATATGGTAACGACGAATGCTCCATCACCTGTCTGTTAATAGTTCACGTTGTTGGAAATTTGTGGTTCATGGATCATATAAGCCTATGGTGAGTAATCCGGAAACCAATGAAATGATTCCGATGAAGAAAGAGCAATATTCAGATGAAGATCTGAAACTGTTTGAAATTGATGCTAAAGCCCCTGGAATTCTAGCCATGGCACTGCCTAATGAAATCTATTCTGGACGTATGCATCATGAATCTACTCATGACCTCTTGGTTGCTCTGAAAGAACAATTTGGAGGAACTGATGAGGTCTTAGCAAACAATAGCGAAATCCTTGCCCAGCGATATGAGACATTCTCTCATAGAAAGGGTGAGTCACTGACTCAACAGTTTGAGCGATTCTCCCGTTTGATATCTGAGTTGAAAATGGTTAAACATGAATATACAAACAGTTAGATGAACAACAGTTCTCAGATCCCTGCCTGAGAGATGGGACACATATACCATTGTCCTACGCTCCAGTGCAAATCTAGATAATCTATCTCTCACCCAACTTCATTTGGGAAGCTCACTGATGATTTTGTACCAGGGAATACTGCTCTGGTTGGTCATGAGTCAGAATATGCCACATCAGAAAGTTTCTACGATGAGCATATTGATTTCTCTTCAAACAGTGGAGATCATGCTTTTGCTGGTATTGATTGTAATTTAGGATGTAATAGTGACAATCTGTGCTTTTTGATGGATGATTTGAAAGGAATTGCTGATGATGATTTGGAAGAGATGAATATTTTGAGCCAAATGGCATTAGTTAATATCAGATCTCAAAAATTTTACAAAAAGACAGGTAGAAAATTCCCTGGTCTCTCTGGAAAAATCAAAGTTGGTTTTGACAAGAGCAAGTTGAGGTGTCACAAGTGCCATCGACTTGGACATTTTGCAAGAGAGTGTAGATGATTTGGATCTAACTGTTCTGCACCCTTTGTGACTTTCCAAGCAATAATTCACAAAACAAAGGGCAACATTCTACCAGTTCTGGTCATCATTCACAAAATCAATCATCTCCTGCATATTTTGTTCCTCAAGGTCAAATGCCATATCCTTATCCCTATTTTACATGCCACAGTCAATCAGGTTCTTGTACCCATAGCTCAACAATCACATGCCCTACCTGAGCCTCCACCATCTCAATCAAGTCAGCAATCTCAATCTCAATCTCAATCACATCAAAGCTTTTTCACTCCTGGTGTTGTTGACTAGAGTAGTTTACCAGATGATCTTTCTGGTTATTCTGAACAAAGTTTCTGGTGCTGGTCAACATGGTGGTGAAAATCCTTTTGGAAATCTTGCTCTTATGGCCCTGGAGTCTACTGGTGGTTCAAGCTCAAATGCTTCATCATCACAGGTACCACAAGTATCTTCTGAGGCGAAGGCCAAGTTGTGTTCTGAGTCATGCATAGCTGCTTTTGCCTCAATTAGAGAAGCAATGTAGTGTTAATTAATCAAAATCTTGACCTAGAGAAAGTGATTTCCAAAAGAAAAGCTGAGTTTGAGTCTGTTTAAAAGAAAAAGATGATGAGATTTACAAATTAAAATGCCAAATCACTGATGAAAAGGCTAAGGTAGAGGTCATTTTAGAAAATCACAAGAGTCTCAAAGAAACACTTGCAGCTACTCAAGTGGAGTGTGAATACTGGGTAACATCTTGCAAGGGGTTTGAAATGCTTCTCCGTAAGAAAACTGCTTCAAATGTGAAGTTTGGGATTGGATATAATCACACTGAACCTCCTACAGATTTTACTCCCAAGACAGAAGTAAAATCTGAAGGTGAAATCAATTCCCAAACCACATCATCAAGTGTCTCATCCTCAAGTGATAATGTACAATCAGAGGATGAAGTCAGTAATAGTACCTCAGCTATCAATCTGCTAATGGTCCTACTGCTGATGAACACATCATCAAAGAAAAGCTGAGTACTTCAGGTGTTGTCTCAAAAGATATTCAAAGTACTGAAGAGCAAGTAACAACACCTGAAGAACATTTCAAGGCAAATGGAACCAAACATGGTTTGACAACAGCTGAAGAATCTATCAGCAAATCCAAATGTACTGATAGAAAATCTCTGAAGAACAAGTCTTCAGTTGTTACAAATCCTTCAGTACTTCACATAAGTACTGAGAGGAAGAAAGTACTGAAGAACACACTTCAGTAGTTTCATCTTCTTCAACAGCTGATCAACAGAAGATGAAGAAAAAGCCATGTGAAATATGTGGTCTATTCAATCATCTCACTGATGAATGTTGGTACAGAAAGGGTTCCAAATTAACAAGGATAAAATCATTAAAAATAAAATTAATAAAATAAAAGATGAATTTGAAACCAAGTTTGTGCCACAAACATCTGAACATGATAAACCAAAGTCTTCACAAAAATATAAACAGAAGAAAGAGGTTTATCATAAAACAGCTGAAACTACTCCTCAAGAGTATCAAAACAACAGACTAAGTCTGCGTCTTTCAAAAAGGAGGACATGATGTCTCACATGAACCATTCACAAACAAGTACTATTGTGTCTGCTGAACTGCAAGCTTTAACAACCAATCAAACACAACTTGTTATCATGGTTCAACATCTGTTGGGAGAGTTAACCAAATAGATGTACCTGTGATTAAACCACTAAAAAGCTGTTGATGATTACAGACTTCCTTTTTAGCACCATTTCCATCTTCAAAGGCTTTTAATCATGACAATTCAGTTAGTATAAAAGCTGTTGATGAGAACAGACCCACAACCAAAAAGGTTTGGGTCTCAAAAGCTAACTAGTGTTGTGATATATGCAGGGTTCTTCAACATGCCATAGAACCATCTGGTATGTGGACAGTGGAGGATCTATGCATATGACTGGGAGCAGATCTCTTCTTCATGACTACTCTCAACGAAAGAAGGGATTTGTATCTTTTGGTAATGATGCTAAGGGTTACATCATCGGCGAAGTCTTTGTTTCAATGGTGAAATAAGGTTTGATGATGTCAACCATGTGGAGAATCTCAAGTACAATTTGTTGAGTGTCAGTCAAATGTGTGATAAAGGGCATGTTGCACTTTTCACCGGTCAGAACTGTCGAATTCTGTCTTTCAATGTTTTGAATATGATTGACAAGATATTGTATGAACATACTCTCCTGAATGCCAACAGGATTGGAAGAGTATATGCCTTAAACTTATCAAAGAAAATTGATCTAAAAGGTCATCCATGTCTGTTCTCCAAGGCCTCTCCTCAGGAATCTAAGCTTGGTACAAAAGGCTTGGTCATGTGAATCTTAGAAACATGAACCAGCTGATCCTTCATGGCTTAGTGAGAGGTCTGCCATTAAAGGAGTTCAAATGTGATGATAACTGCTCTGCTTGTTTAAAAGGAAAGCAACACAAAGTATCATTCCCTCTAATAGAATAACCAAAGTCCACTGCCTGCTTGCAATTACTGCATATGGATCTTTTTGGTCCAGTAAGAGTGATGAGCATGGCAAAGAAAAATACTGTCTGGTACTTGTCGATGATTATTCCAGATTTGTATGGACTTTCTTCTTACATTCAAAAGATGAGGCTGGTCAAATTATCATCTACTTTGTGTTGCATGTGGAAAAGCAATATTCTCTTTCTGTCAAGTGTGTGAGGAGTGATAATGGAACAGAATTTAGAAATCACACACTTGATGAATTTTATTTCTCTAAGGGAATCAAGAGGCAATTTAGCATTCCTAGAACTCCTGAACAAAATGGAGTGGTGGAGAGAAAGAACATGACCCTTATTGAAGCTTCAAGGTCAATGTTGGCTGATTCTGGTTTGCCACTAACCTTTTGGGCTGAAGCTGTTAACACAGCTTGTTATGTGCAAAATAGAGTATTGGTAAATCAAAGGTTAATGAAGACTCCTTATGAAGTGTTACATCATTTGGCTCCTTTGATTTCCTTCTTTAGAGCATTTGGGTGTCCCTGTTATATTCTTAACACAAAGGATCCACTTCAGAAGTTTGAATCAAAGGTGGATGTAGGGTACTTTGTTGGGTATTCCTCTACTTGCAAGGCATACAGAGTTTTTAATTGTAGATCAAAGATTGTAGAAGAACCTTGAATGTAAAGTTTATGAATTCCAAAGGAGAAAATCAACAAAACCCTGTGGAGTTATTTGATCTGGACATACTGCAATATGTTCCTTATCAGTCTCCAAATGTTGCAAGGTTCTGTGAATCATCCCATGTCTCAGATCATTGGTAACATCAATGCTGGTGTTTCAACCAGAAATCAATTGTTCAACTTTTGCTTCTATGCTCTCTTCATCAGTCAGCAAGAGCCAAAGAATTATCATATTGCATTAAGAGACAAGGATGGGTTGAAGCTATGCAACTTGAGCTTCTTCAGTTTCAAAAGCAGCAAGTGTGGGAACTGGTTCCTTCCCCAAGGTAAGTGTCATAGGCACTAAATGGGTGTTTAGGAATAAAACTGATGAAAAAGCCAAATTGTCAAGAACAAGGCCAGAGGTTGTACAGGGGTTTTCACAAGAAGAAGGTATTGATTATGATGAAACCTTTGCCCCTGTAGCCACACTGGAAGCAATCAGATTGTTTTTAGCTTATGCTGCCTTTCATAATCTCAAGGTTTTCAAATGGATGTCAAAAGTGCATTTATATGGTAAAATAAAAGAAGTTTATGTGTGCCAACCACCAGGTTATGAAGATCATAAACATCCAGATTGGGTGTATAAGCTTGATAAGGCTCTTTATGGACTAAAACAAGCACCTAGAGCCTGGTATGAAACACTGTCCAATTTTCTTCTTCAAACTTATTTCACTAGAGGCTCCATAGATAAAACCTTGTTCATTAAGAAAGTAGGCTTGCATAAATCTTTGTTCAAATTTATGTAATGATATTATTTTTGCATCCTCTGATCCACAGTTGTGTGATGCCTTTACTAAGTTGATGCAACAAAAGTTTGAAATGAGTGCCATGGAAGAATTACAGTTCTTTCTGGGGTTGCAAATCAAACAAAAGCCTGATGGAACTTTCATTCATCAGTCAAAATATACAATGGATTTGTTGAAAAAGTTTGATTTACAAAACTGTAAGCCCTGTTCTACTCCCATGTGCAGCACCACACAACTGGATGCTGATCAGAAAGGTAAAGTAGTTGATGAAACTCTTTACAGATGTATGATTGGTTCCTTGATGTACCTTACAGCTTCTAGACCAGACATTATGTTTGCAACTTGTGTCTATGCTAGATTTCAGGCTGCACCTAAAGAATCCCATATGATTGCAGTCAAAAGAATCTTTAGATATTTGCAAGGAACTCAATCTCTAGGACTTTGGTATTTCACTGGGCACTCTTGCAAATTAGTTGCTTTCTCTGATAGTGACTATGCAGGGTGTAAATTAACTAGAAAATCAACCTCTGGTGGATGCCAATTTCTAGGTAACTGTTTGGTTTCTTGGCAGAGTAAGAAACAAACCTCTGTTGCTACATGCACTGCTGAAGCAGAGTACATTGCCGCTGCAAGTTGTACATCTCAAGTACTCTGGCTTCACAATCAATTACTGGATTATGACATTACAGAGACTAAGACTCCTTTACTGATGGACAGTGCTTCAGATCTTTGTGTTGTTAAGAATCCTGTCCAGCATTCTAGGACCAAACATATTGAGATCAGATATCATTTTATCAGGGATTGTTATGAAAAAGGTCTGATTGATCCAAAGTTTGTTCCTAGTGCTGATGAGCTTGCAGATATATTTACTAAGCCTTTGGACAGTGCAACTTTTCAAAATCTTGTGCTAAGGCATGGTATGCTGCAGCTTGAATAATTTGACAACTACTGATGATCTCCGCTCCCAAGTACTGATGAGCATCAGTATACAGCTGTCACAAATAGGTACTGAAGTTATTTTATCTTCAGTAGTTTTTCATAACTACTGAAGACTAAATTCCTTAAAGTACTGAAGTACTTTATTTGTTGCAAAGTACTGAAGTGGTTACAACTACTGACGTATGTTCTAACAAATAAGTACTGATGACCAATGAAACATCTGAAAATCAGATAATCTGCTGAGTAAAGTTAAGGTCAAATGAAACAACTGAGATATGTGAATTGACGATACAACTGATGAGTAATTTATTCTTCAATTGTTTCAAATAACTGTTGTTTCATTTCCAAACAACTGAAGCCAAACCAAGTCTTCAATAGTTTTTCAACTACTGATGAAAAACACGAAGTCTTCAGTTGTTTACAACACCTGAAAGTTAAAACCATGTCTTCAGTTGTCTTCTAACAACTAATGACTAAAATCAACACTTTCAGCTGTTTTCTTTCAGCAGTTTTCTATCCTATAAATACCTAACCCTAACTTCAAACTTTTCATAATTGATTTCCGAACGTTCATCTCCCATTAATGGCGACCATGCAAATCAAACCTCGACACAACTGTGTTGCCTACTTCACAAAATCGACCTTTTGGACTAAGTTTGATGATGCTATTGATCTGATGGTGATTCCCAGTATCAAATGCTTTTCTTCTGAATCCACCATCTATCCCGACTCTCTTCGTTATTCTGGACAAATGTCACCATCCATACTTGTGAGAATGATGTCGCGATCACTCTCCAGTCATTTGTAAACCAGAAGAAGGTGGTCGTCACTCCTGCTATCATTCGCCAAACGCTAGATTGAATGATGCTACTTTGTCACCAATACCCAAGGGCACCATGATCCTCATTCATTACCCATGGATATGAGGGAAACCTAAGTGCTACAACCATTCTGAAGAAGCACTTTCATGATGCTCAATGCCTAATCTTCCATGATCAATGTTTGCCTTGCCCCCAAAACCTCTTCATGGGATCAAATGTCATCCAGGTGGCAGCAGGTATTGTATTATATTCTTGAACGCCAAAGCTTAAATTTTTATGAAATATATTTTTAGAATTAAAAGATCTGGCAATGAACCTGTACCTAATAGATGGCTGTTATATCCAAGGTTTCTTATGGCCATAATCATGAATCAGTTACAATCTGATGGCCTGTTGGCCTTGGAGTCCCTGCTGTGGTAGTTTTTTCCAGAGGTATACTCTAGGCACAACTCTAACCCACACCTCAAAGAGGCTGCCAAACTGCTAAAACCCAAGCAGAAGGTACCCACAGCCTTATCCTCCAGATCCAAAGTCCCCTCCAAACTTTACTCCAAACAAACCAAAAAGGCTACTTAGGGAATTGCGTCCCCTGATGATGCCCCTGCAACAGAAAGGCAGGATGAAACTATGGGTAGTAATCCCCCTGTAGTTTCCAGGACTCTACCAGCTGAAACCGTTCAGGAATCCTCTCAACAGGATCCTGATGCAACCAAAAATGGGGAAACCACATTACTGGAATCTCTCTGACTTGAGAGGATTGCCATTGAAGAGCACCATTCACCCCAGGTGCAATCCTTTTCACACCTATCTCCCACTGAAGCCACCCCTACAAGCCCAACTGTGGTTATTGCACAAGTGCTAATTTAACTCCATTCCTCTAACCCTCCCTAGAAACCTATTACTACTGGGAAAACCTCAATCATTGAGGGAGAGGATTATAATGTAGCTGATAACCCATAACACAGGGATTACAGAGTTCAATTTCCCTATGTAGAGGAGGAGATTAGAACATCTGGTGAGGCTGCCTCTTCTCCTTGTTCAGCACATGATAAGGATGAAGCTGGTATTATTTCTAAGTCCTCACCAGAGGCAACTACCAATGAAGGACATTATCCTGAGGCAGGAAGTCCCTAGTTCCGAGAAATTGGGGCACATATGAATACTGATCTACACTCAGCACATGTTCATCCTGATTTCATCAGGAGGTTAGCTGATTCAGCATAGTCTGATGATGACCTGGGCTTTTTCTTTGATGTTCTAGCCCACAATACTATTCTTGAGACTGAGGTATGCAGACTACAAGAACTGCTTGCCAAAATGTCACAAGAATCAAGTCCATCTGTCCACATTCACCACAGATGGCAGATTCTCCTGAAACTATCCCAAACAATGAGCCACTCTCAAAAATTTGCCACCAGCCTTTGCTTCAGGTGCCATTTCTCAGGGACAGAACCCCTCTGAGCAAATGGTTGCTGCCTTTCAAACATCCTTACCTCTCATCACTTCCATAATCACAAACACTGTACATCAAGCCATTGATGAGAGGCTTTCCTCAACTCTTCAATCTTTAGTTGATGCTGCGGTTTCTAAGCGACTTTCTGACATTCACACCTCTGAACCCAATGCAACCAAAAAGGGGGAGTCTAAGTCAGTGAAAGTAGACAAAAGAAAAAGAGCTGAAGAGGAAGCAGAAAAAGAGCAAAAAAAGAGAAGAGATGATCACCTACAAAAGGAAGAAAAGCTCTGAAAAGACTAAAGGTGAGAAAAAGTTAGAAGAATTGATCAAAGAAGCTGATGAGCAACATAGCAGATCTGTGGATAAGATTATTGATCAACTCTTCAGACAAGGATTTGACACTGCCAAACTTGACTCTGAGATCAGAAGGTTAGAGATTCAAGAAATTGAACAAAGATGGGCAAGTGGAATGAGAAAAAAAGAGAAGGCTGGAAACTATGGCAAGATTTATATCAAAACATCTGGGAAGGTCAATCATTGATGTAAAGTCATGGTCCAGAGACAGTATTTTGGAGATAACCACCAGAATCTGTTCTTCTGAAGTATTTAACAAAGGATTGATCATAGAAGCTCTTGATGAAGCTGGTGCTGGGAAAAGGACTGATATGGCAAAATTATCCAAAGCTTCACTCACATCCAAGATGCTAGAGCAGCCTGCACTATCACCAAACCAAAACAACCACCTTCACAACCCTCAAAACCAACTCCTTTACCTAAGAAACCTATTGAACCCATTACCAATGATGCACCTAAGAGGAAGAGAAGGGTGTGTTGAGGATGGAAGAAGAAGATGATGATGATGAGGATGATAGTCTGTCACTCTCTGCTGTTCTCAAAATAAAAATGCCTGAGCCTAGGTCAACAACAATAATCACACCTGACTTCAAAGGCAAATGGTAAAAGTCAAACTTGAAGAAGAAGAACAGCATAAACAACATGATGAGCAGCTGGTAAGGATGATTGATAAAGAGTTTCCCAAGTCTTCATCCATACAAGCTATGAAGAAACATGCTCAGAGGTTGTATGCTCTTAGATTTACATTCCAATATCAGAAAGAGAGAATGAGAATTTGGCCTGACCCCAGAGTAAGTGACAGAATTCACAAAGTGAAGATTCCAAGCAGATACAACGGCGAAGTAAAGAAGATTGTAGATGCTGTGATAATGCTGGCCATTGTAGTGTCACCCTTGGAAATTCTTGATGACTTCAAGAGAGCTTACAAGTCCAAAATGACTCCAAAAACTTTACTAGAAAACAAAATGGTAAAGAAGGGGTTAATCTACAAAAAGCTTGAAGAATAAGAAGAAATGAGCTCCAGTTATTGCTTGAAGGTACTCATCCTGATGAGTTTGCATACAGAGAGATAACAACTGTGGAGCTGAAAAATGGAAAGCATATTAAGTACTTATCTGAGTACTATGGGCCTGAGTTATTCTTTGAAAGTGGAGCTGAAGAACTCACAATGGAAGAACAAGTTGTTTTCCTTGAGGCCTATGTCAGAGAGTCTTACAGACTTATCATTGGGAAGTAGGTTTCATGGATGGGGTAATAGCTTTGTGTCCAATTCCCCAAGACAGAGTTCCTATTCATCCTTTGCCAATCAAACCTTCTAAAATCTCTTCCCTGGCCTGAGCTTATATTGAAGAATTCTGAGCTGATCCAGATTTTGTTTCTGCCAATAAGTGGGACCTCAATAATTTTAAAGGTTTTGGCTGCATTGGTTCAGGGGGAGTTTGTTGGACCAAAAGAACCAATGAGCCAGATTAGAAAAACCTTTAAGTCCTACAGACATCAAAACAACTGAAGTGATCTACAACAGCTGAAGACAAAGTCTGAAGACAACTGCTAAAGACAAAGTCTGAAGACAACTGTTGAAGACAAAGTCTGAAGACAACTGCTGAAGACAAAGTCTGAAGACAACTGATGAAGACAAAGTCTAAAGATCAAGTTCTCAGAAGTTGTCACAACAGCTGAAGTAGTTCTCTTCAGTAGCTGTGATGGTTTACATTCAGTAGTTTGTAATCAGTAGTTTTATGTTATGTAAAACATTTGAAGTTCTTATACTTCAGATGTTATAACTTCAGTAGTTGTAATGTTAGTTTATACTTAGCTTTTAATGAAGGTGTCCTCAGTTGTTGTGGACATCTTCAGTAGTTTAGTTTAATTTCAGTTGTTTGTATAAATCAGTTTGATGTCACTATCATGTGACGTCAGCTGATGTCACATTCCTTATAAAAGGAATGTTGACCTAATTTCCCTCTACGGGAAGTTTGTGCATGAATGAAAACATTCTTTTTGCAGAAAACTCTCTCTCTATAACTGTTACTGTTTAATTGAATATTCATATTATTCTTGCTAGAATTTCATCTAATTCGTGTGCTATTCCGCTGCAAATCCTAATCTAATTGATCAAACTAGATCTCGATCCCTTCATCCGGCAGCCCTAGGCTCTGAGCAAACTCCTCTAAAAAAACCCTTCTCCCTATACCTTGAAACTAGTATATATAGGCCTTGGCCCATATTAGATGTTGTGCGATTGGACCATGCATATGGTTTAATCGTTTGACTGGACCATGCATATGGTTTAATCGTACGACTGGTCCATACTTATGGTTCAGTCTTACGAATGTCTTAATTCCATCTCTCAGTCACACGACTGGTCCATTAGCATGGCTTAGTCGTACGACTAAGTTCATTCGCATATGCACCTACGAAAGACCCAGTTTCATATGTTTACAACATATCAGGTGTATAACATTAAGCCTAGACTATTCGACATGCAACGGACACACTATATATGACTATATATGCTCCAACAAGGTGTGTAGACTCTGCTGGATAGACCTAAAGCTACTAAGGTCATTGGCACTAAATGGGTCTTGAAGTGCAAGAAGGATGACCAAGGGGTCATAATTAGGAAAAAGGCTTGACTTGTAGTTCAGGATTTCGACAGGTCGAGGGTATTGATTACAATGAAGTATTTACACCTGTGGCAAGAATGGAAGTCATTCTTATCTTCCTATCCTATGCATCGTATATGAAGATTAAAGTATATCAACTTGATGTGAAGAGTGTATTCCTTCATGGTGAAATTCAAGAGACAGTGTATGTCAGTCAACCCAAGGGATTTGAGGATCCATATCATCGGGACAGAGTTTACATGTGAGACAAGGCTCTATACGGGCTTCACCATGCCCCAGAGCATGATATGAGAAACCCTCAACTCATCTTGTGAAACACGGTTTTGAAGAGGAATGATTGATTGTACATTATTGTTGGATCAAGAGAAGGCTAATGCAACCAAAACTAGATCACTTAAGTTATTTGATGCTGCATGCAAAGGCTTCCGAAGCTCTTCATGGAACTTCCGAAGGTTGTAGAGTTCTTCCGAAGACAAAGGAAAAGTCCAGCTTCCGAAGACAGAACTCTACTTCCGAAGATAGAACTCTACTTTCGAAGACAAATGCATACTTCTGAAGTTCAAGACTTAGAAGAATAAAGTGAAGACCACTTCCGAAGTATGATGAAGAAGTCTCCAAGTCTTGGAAGAAGCAGCCTCTTCCGAAGTATAAAGTGGCTTCGGAAGTACTTACTCTTCCGAAGCCATTTAACCTTCGGAAGACACTACTATAACCAGTGGACACAAGTATGGTCTCTGACACTCCGCTGCGGACTTCTGATACAACATGGCTTCTTCTTAAAGAACCATATTGTTGACCATACATTATTCCACTGTTTACCTTTTCATGATACTACAGTTGCCATCTTTAGTTGGTGACAAAAGGTAAGTCAGGGACATGTCCTAACTACCAAATCTCAGATAAGACTTTATCTGTGATACCTTAATCTTTAGTCTTGTAGTATAGACTTTAGCTATAGGATCCCAGCTGGTATCAAAGTACTACCTGTTGTAGATAGTATTATATATAGGTTCTCCTTGTAATTCATACAAAAACAGAAAATCTGCTTGTAAGAGTGTTGTATTTTGAGTTGAGAATCAATATATAAAAGTATCTTGAAAATTATCTTTCCATGTTCTTAGTTACTTTTCATATTGTGATCAACTCTTCTTGATTCTTACCCGAGTGTGATTCTAGGGGAGTTTGAGAGAAAACTTTTGTGTTTAAGTGACAAACACCGATCCTGCAATTGGTATCAGAGCTTCTCAGGCACTTGATTAAGTGATCTAACCATCCAAATCAGCCTGTTTTCACTCCTCCCTACCACTCACTCCATCAAATGGCCCTCAACAAATCTGAAGTAGAAATGGGGACGATGACCAAAGCGCGAATCATCACCCCTAAAAACTTCAGGTCTTGGAGTAGAAGAATGGGAGGCTTTATTAGATACCAAGACAGCAAGACGTGGAACTCGATTGTCAATGGACTGTACAAGCCAAAGGTGGCTTCACCTGGTGGAAACGGTGCCATGATAGAAAAAGCTGTCGAGGACTATTCTAATGAAGACAGAAAGAAGATGGACATCGACAACAATGCTATGACTATTCTCATGATTGCAGTACCAAACTCTATTATGGTGGGGTTTGAGCATTGCAAGACTGCCAAAGAATTGTTTGATGCACTTGCTCAGATGTATTCTTTCTCCAACGACTCAAAGAAGGACTTACTGAAGCAGCAGTTCGAGAACTTCACTCATATTTCTGGAGAGACCCTCAGCCAGCAGTACTTCAGGTACATGGATCTTATCTCTTCCTTTCAATCTGTAAAGATCGCTCCTGAACTTAGAGATCTCACCAGAAAGTTCATGAGTGCTCTTCCAAATGATTGGACATTCTATTGTGTCTCTATCAATAGAACAGAAAACTTGAACACTCTTTCCATGACTGAGCTCTATGGCATCCTTGATGGATACTGTCTAGACATGGAGAGTAAGATGGGCCATCAAACAAGCAGATCTATGAGTCTTCTGCTAGCAACGCTTTAATGGTTGCTGAAGGCTCATTAACCCCTCAACCTCAGCACTTACTGACTTATCAGCAACCATCCTGCTCATCTGGTCCCTAGATCACTTATCTTGAGACTCCAAGGTCTCAACAGGCTCAACACAACTCCTTCCAGGAAAGTTGTGCCTTTGTCTCAGGAGGTGGACACTCAAGAGATTTTCAATACTGCTTTGATGATCTTGAGTGCTTCAGCCCAGATGACGTAGAGTACGTGGACATTGTCCAGCAAATGGCTCTTTTAACTTACAGAGCAAAGAAGTTCTTTAATTGAACTGGAAGGCACTTCCTCAGAACCCAACTACCAGTAAGATCGGGTTTGACAAGACCAAAGCAAAGTGTTACAATTGTAACCAACTAGGTCATTTTGCAAGGGAATGCAAGGCTCCCAAGACCAATCCGGGAACCCCATAGGCCTCCACACATCCCTCAACCTCAAAGCCGATTGAGAAGTCAACTGAGACGGCCGCAATGGCTCAAGAAGTTGACTGGAGCTTCATGGTACAGGATGTGACTCCTGCTCAACCTCTCATGGCCGCAACAGATGATGCCCAGGTATATGAACATCTCTACACTCTAGCCTGTATAGCTAAAGTTAAACTCTATTAGGATTAAAATATGCAAATCAGATCTGACATTGAGTCTTTAAATATTCTAAACTCTGATTTTAAAAGAGCTGAATCTGACTATCAAAAGAAAACTGATGAGTTGGAGAAAACTGTATCTCTTTTGAAACATGAACACACCAACTACAAGACTCAAATCAAGGATCTGATATCTAAATTGTCTGAGACTCAAGCCCAGCTTGTCACTGCTAAGGCTCAGGCCAGGAAGCATGTTATCTCTGAGCAAAACTTACAACCTATTCTTGCATCATCCTCCCATTCCAAACTCTATTATCATAACAAAGAAGGGTTGGGAACCAATGAAATTGCTCCACCACACTCCTATGAGTCTATCAGATAACCTAGATATGGTACTGAAGAGCAAGATGTTCCAACTTCTCACCCTTTCTTTCCAGAGTTAAAGGATGAGGCACCAATAGTTGCCACCACAGGGAAGGAACAGGTAGATACACCTATCGCCTCCTATGATAATCAAATCCTAACCACCAAAGCCAGAAGAAGCAGAGCTAAAGCTGCTAGGAGAATCGCTAAGAAAGTGGCTGAATCCAACCAGAAAATTGACCCCAAACAGAAGGGTGTCTTTGTTTCAGCTGGTTTCCAAGTGTTGGGTACTTCTGATTCAGGAAAGGAATGAAATACCAGCATTCATGTCCCACCAAAGGATCAAAAGTTAAAGGGAAAGGTTGCTGACGAAGAAAAGAAAACCAAGAAACAGCAACCCTCACTTCCCC
Source organism: Flaveria trinervia (assembly GCA_025506515.1). Taxonomy (NCBI): domain Eukaryota; kingdom Viridiplantae; phylum Streptophyta; class Magnoliopsida; order Asterales; family Asteraceae; genus Flaveria; species Flaveria trinervia. The sequence continues at coordinate 28,212,234 of CM046442.1, read as the reverse complement.
AAAAGACTATCATTACATGCATCATGTGTGGCCTGCAAAATCATATGGAAAAGGTTGTTACTACAATCCTGCAAGCACACATTATGAAATAATGTTAGGAAAGAAGGAGTCAGGGAAGGTTTCACATTTGGACCTTTCCATACGGTTCAAGAGTTGAAGAAGGGAAAGCTAGTTTCCAAAGCCAAGTTGCTTTCGGAAGAAACTCCTTCTTCCGAAGGAAAATGACTTCGGAAGCCAAAGCTACTAAGGTTCGGAAGAACAAGAAAGCTCCTTGAAACCATCCCAGAAGAACTCTGCTTTGGAAAAAAGGTGGTGAGGACTTCTTCCAAAAGAAAGAAGCTTCGGAAGAAGACCATGCTGCAAAAGCTTCTACAAGCTCATCCTCCAAGATCAGCCAAAAGGTGGACTGGAAGATCAAGGAAGATGCTACAGCCCAAACCTCTTCCTCAAAGACCTCTGTTGAACCCCCATGCATATTATTTGGTTCACTAATGTCATTATCTTTGGAAGAACCAAGACAAATAAAGCTTGGGTTTCCAAACAAAACTGAATTCTCATCTTATGTGCAGGAACATCCATTTGACAAGAACAACAATGTATGGATTGTAGATAGTGGATGCTCCAGGCACATGACAGGGAACATACATCTCCTTCAACAATTTCAACATTATGATGGAGGTCCTGTCCAGTTTGGAGGTGAGGCCGGAGGATATATTTCTGGCAGAGGGAGTATATCCAATGGTATGTTAACCGTTGACAAAGTTAACTTTGTCAAACAGCTTGAACACAATCTGTTAAGTGTTTCTCAATTCTGTGATCAAAAGCACCAATGCTTTTCACAGAACATGAGTGCATTATCCTCAAACCAAGGATGACAATTCCTCCGGAATTGGTGCTTCTTAGATCTCCCAGGAAAGGGGATATGTACATGCTTGATATGAACAATGCTTCCCCAATAGGTGAAGTATCATGCTTTCTTTCCAAAGCTGATAGTGATGAGTCAACACTGTGGCATAAATGTATGTGTCATGTAAATTTTAAGACAATTAATAAATTGGCTAAAAAAACTTGGTACATGGTTTGCCTAAAAAGGAGTTTTTCTGCAAAGACAACTGTGTTGCATGCCTGAAAGGGAAACAACACAGGACATCTCAAAAATCCAAATGTGTTAACTCTATCACTACTCCATTGCACTTATTGCACATGGATCTTTTTGGTCCCACGAGTATAATGAGCATTGGAAGGAAATCATACTGCCTTGTGATAGTTGACGATTTTACAAGACTCACATGGGTATTCTTTTTAAGAACTAAAGATGAAACTGCTGAAACGTTAAAATATTTTATTCTTAAAAAAGAAAATCAAATTGATCACAAGGTTAAAATAATTAGATGTGATCAAGGGACTGAGTTTAAGAACTTTGTTCTTGACTCATTCTGTAACTCAAAAGGGATTGCCAGACAATATAGTGCTCCCAGAACTCCTCAACAAAATGGTGTTGCTGAGAGGAGGAATAGGACACTTATTGAGGCTGCTCGAACTATGTTAGCTGATTCAAAGCTACCTCTAACATTCCGAGCAGAGGCAGTCAGCACTGCATGCTACGTGCAGAACAGAGTTCTTGTAGTTAAGCCCTATGGAAAAAACCCTTATGAGCTATGGAACAGAGGCCACCGTTCATTGGCTTTCTAAGGTCCTTTGGCAACAGGTGTACCATACTTAACACAAAGGACAATTTAGCAAAATTTGCTGAAAAGTCGGATGATGCTATCTGTTGGATACTCTTCTAGTTCCAAAGCTTACAGAGTATACAACATTAAGAATCAACAATTTGAGGAGTCATCCAATATAGTTGTTAATAAGCACACTCCTTGTGTTAGGGGGAATGGGCCTGATCACATCTTTGATTTAGAAATGTTTCCAAACTATTCTAAACCCACTTGTGAGAATGTTTCAGTTGGAATAGGTGCTCAAACTGATGCGGATGCTGCTGCTAATGATCAACTGTTTGAGCTTCCCAGGCCTAGACGAAATTCTCCAAGTGCTGAAATACATCAAACTTCCACTATTCACAGATGACAGTTTAACTATATCAAGGAATAGTGAAGCTTCAACAAGTGAGTCACCTACTGAGCCTCAAAGCTCGTCAGGTGATCCACAAAACACAGGCAGAAGGAGGTAGTATTTTGAAGGAACAGGCAACTGTTAATACTACCTCACAGCCAACCATCGATGATGTTTCTCATTCATTCAATCAGTCCTCATTGAATGACTTTGAAACAACAGCTGGATAGAGTGTTCTAGTTCCTGAACAGAATATGTCCAACCTAGATCTATCTCTGCAACTGGAAGTGATTCCTCGGCTTCGGATTCACAACACTCATCCAACTAAGAAAATCATAGGGAATGTCTCTGAGGGTGTGAGTACAAGAGGAGAATCATCAAGGGAATGTCTGCTTGTACTCATGCTTTCTATCTCAGATGGAACCAAGAAGGTAGAAGACGCCTTAAAAGATAGTAGCTGGATTGAATCGATACAAGAGGAGCTGCTTCAATTCAAGAGACAGAAGGTATGGAACCTATGTCCGCTACCATCTGGTCAAGTACCCATAAGCACCAAATGGGTTTTCCGAAACAAGAGAGATGATAGAGGGTTGATCATCAAGAATAAGGCAAGACTTGTGGTTCAAGGATACACTCAAGAGGAAGGAATCGATTATACTGATGTCTTTCAACAGTTGCAAGACTTGAGGCAGTTAGGATCTTCCTTGCTTATGCTGCATCTAAGGACTTCACAGTATACCAACTTGATGTCAAGTGTGCTTTTCTATACGGGGATATAGACAGGGAAGTGTACATATGCCAACCTCCAGGATTTGAAGATCCACAGCATCCCAACTATGTGTGCAAATTGGATAAAGCTCTATATGGGCTACACCAAGCACCTAGGCTGTGGTATGAGACTCTGTCTCAGTTTCTTCTGAAGAATGGCTATACTAGAGGTACCATTGACAAGACTCTTCATTAGAAAATCTGGAAAAGACATTTTGCTTGTACAAGTCTATGTCGATGACATCATATTTGTTCCTTAAATGACCAAATGTGCGAGGACTTTGAGAGCATTATGAAGAAGAAGTTTGAGATGAGCTCCATGGGAAAAATGGAATATTTCTTGGAATTCGTAAGGTAAAGCAACTGAAGGAAGGGTTCTTCATTAATCAATCTAAATATGTCTCTGACATCTTAGAAAGATTTGAGATGAAGGATTGCAAGCCTGTCAAGACACCCATACCCGGAAACCATAATCTTTGTCCTGACCTTGAGGGGGAGGATACTGATCAACATCAGTATAGGGCAATTATTGGTCTTTGATGTATCTTACAGTAAGTAGACCTGATATCGTTTGCTACTTGCATTTGTGCAAGATATCAGGCTGCTCCTAAGGTGTCTCACTTAGCTGCTGTTAAGAGAATCCTCAGATACCTCAAAGGAGCACCTAAACTAGGTCTCTGGTATCCCAGAAACAGGGCTTTCAATCATTATGGATACTCTGACAGTGACTACGGCGGCTGCAATATTGACAAGAATTCAACATCGGGAGGATGTCAATTTCTTGGTGGAAGGATTATCTCATGGCATTGCAAGAAACAATCCTATGTCTCTACATCAACTGCTAAAGCTGAATACATTGCTGCTACTAGCTGCTGTGCTCAACTACTGTGGATTCAAAATCAGATGTTAGACTATGGATTCAACTTTATGAGTACTCCTATCCATATTGACAACAACAGTGCTATCTCCATTACTGAAAATCCGGTGAAGCACTCCAAGACTAAGCACATTGACATCAGGTATCATTTCATTAAAGACATTCATGAAAAAAATCTAATCAGGTTAATCAAAGTTGATTCAAATGAACAATATGCTGATCTATTTACCAAAGCTTTTGATGAACAAAGGTTTAAGTATCTCATAGCAGATATTAGGATGATAAACATTGATTAATCTGATCTCTTTTGAAAAACCTTTTTAAGATGTAAGTCTTGTGTCAATACAACTTAAGCCCTGTTACAAGGAATTCTATCTGAAATTTCTAAGTGTGAATTCCTTCCGAAGAGAAATTAACCTTCGGAAGACGTTATTATATCTTCCGAAGCAGAATTTCTCAAAGGATAACTTTCTTCTCGGAAGAATTTTTGGTCTCGGAAGAAGCGATTGATTGCATATCAGATACACTTCCGAAACTTACAAATTCTCCATTCGGAAGCAACTCTAACCTTCGGAAGCATAGAATTGGCTTCGGAAGTAAGAATTGACTTCGGAAGACAAGTTACCTTCGGAAATGTTTTACACTCGGAAGAGAGATGTCACTGTGTAACGTAAATTTCTTGGGCCCCACACTGTAAAAAGCAAAGATTTTGTTAATGATGTCGGATTATTTAACTGATTTTTAACCTTACCGCCATTGTCATTCATCCACTAAACCATCACATCACCTTATCCTAACCCCCATTACCGCCTCTCCATAATCTTTTAAATAATCTCGACTATTCAGTTTCACTCTCTTACTTGCAAACTTTACAGCCCTAGAAATTTCTTCTACTCATCTTTACCCAGCACAAATCATTCCAATTCACCTTTCCATATGGCCTTCAACCATAGCACAATCAAGTCGCACTTCTTGATTCATTAAGAGATGCTGACTTCTCAGATATCATCTCCTTTCTAACCCAATCTTCATACTATACCGCTCTGACTGTTGACCCCATAATTTACACAAACCATATGTCTTAATTTTGGGCAAATGGTCAGATTGAAATCCTAAACAGGGTCCGTGTCATTCGATCGAGTATCTGTGGCGGGAGTTGGTCATTACTGAACAGCTCATCAGGGAGTATTTAGAGCTTCATGATGAGGGCGCTCCAAAGGAATTTCCCAAAGCAGACTTGGACCATTCTTATCTCCAAATGGGATATGGAGGAGACATTAGCAGGTCAACTGTCTACAAATTTAACTTCTCGTACAAATGGAAGTTCCTGCTACACGTGGTCCGTCATGCTTGTCGAATAAATCGGCGGATGGGATCAAATCCCATTTGAACTTGGGTGCCTTGTTCATGGGTTGGTAAAAGGCCTCCGCTTCAACTATTCAAGATTTGTGCTGACTAAGCTCATGGGAAATCTTCAGAAAGACACCTTCTTCATGTATCCTAGGTTTCTCCAGCATATAATCAACTGTGAGCTAGACCAGAGCACACTTGTCTATGCAGCTGCTCTAACTGCTACGCAGCTGAGGCCGACCATCTTCAAGACTTTAAAGAGAGTGTCCACCAACTTCACACGAAGAGATACTGCACTTCTTCCAGGTATGGCTGAGCCAACGGCTCCTGGTGACATCCCTGTTAAACCCACAGGTGATGAACCCACACCAGCAACTACCCCCACTATGCCAACACTACCCATCACCATCACTTATCAGAGACGTCCCAAATGAACCCTTGTTCAATCTACTCTGATTGAACAAGCTCCTCCTGTTCAATCCAAAAAGGCTAGAGTGGAACAAAGGGCTCCCACTCAGCCTGAGGTCCAACCATCCTTCACAATTGACCTCAATTTGGGTCCTGAGTCTCCTCAGTCTCAGACCCATGAGCCACAACCTAAGCTGAAATCCCTCAGAGTGAGTCTCTATACTCCCCTGAGCAGCCAACAAGGGACAGCCCCACTAGAGGCTTAATGCCTGTAGACATTGACCAAAGTCCCGGGTCAGTAGGTTTAACCATCCTATCTTTCACTGAACTTTTATTTAAAACGGATGAAGAGATAACATCTCTCCATGGCAATGAAGTTGATCTACAACACCCTCTCCATGATCAACAGAGCCCAGAGAAATCTCTTATCTCTAGCCCCCATCAGCAACCAACTGAGGTGAGTCCCACTGATATGGAGGGGACTCATGTAGATTCAGCTGCCTCTACAGAAGGTGCCTCAATGACCTTATGGAAAGTGGTAACATTTCTCAGACTGAATCTACGGCAACCGAGCCCTTTGATGACTCTGAAAGAGACATCATTGAGCATGGGAAACCAGGGTGCCAAGAAACCACATCTGGTGGTGAGGCTGAACATACTAGGTATGTTACCTCATCTCCCCGTGATTCTTCGAAAGAAGATGAGCGAAGCATGCAACTCCTCATTCAAGATCTTCTTTCTAAAGTCTTAAATCTGGAATCTTAGGTTAGGACTTTAGCAGCAAGATCTGCCACTCAGCAACTTGAGATTGACAATCTCAAGGCTTAACTAGATGAGAAACAGACAGAGAGGTCTGTTAGGCATGTACCTATTTAGGTCTCTCTGACTTCCTCCTCCTGCTCATCTAGCTCTCAAGATGATGCTACCAAAAAGGGGGAGAATTTTCAAAGACAAACACACAAGGAACCACAGAGCCGACCTTCCACTTCGACATCTTCCTCTCCCATCATTTCTGCGCCTGAAACATCTCAGGTCACTCTTCAGATTGATCCAAGGATGCTTAATAATCTCTACAGACTCTTCACCAAGTTTTTGTTAAGATCTTCCTTTGAGCCGCCAAGTCATGATGCTGCAATGATCTACTTTAGAGCAGACGAACTTCAAAGGCTGACTGCACCTTCTACCACTGTGGAAGAAGTTGGTCAACCTAAGGTTCTCATGGAACCTAAGATTCAATTCGAAGGGGAAATGAGAACTGATGGCCCAGCAACTGAAACAGTTGGGACATAATCTGCATCTCCTTTAACCTCCGAAGCTGAAGTTAAAGCCTCGGAAGAACAAGCCAAATCTTCCGAAGCTGAAATGGAAGCTGCGGAAGGAGTGTTTAAAATGTCCAAGGAATTGATCATCATAGATGCTATCCTGGAAATGGCATCTGAAATGAGTAGAGAGGACTTTCCGATTGTACCTCCATCACCGACTCTATCTCTAACTCTCTCACAATCAGAAACCTCTCTCCAGGATCCACCACAGTCAGGATCTTCCAAGGATAAAGGTAAAAGGAAGATGACTGTGGAAGAGATTCAGGAAGAGGAGAAGATTGAAAAACTTAAGAAGAAAGGAAAACTTCAGACTGAGAAGTTGCTAGCTGCTAGCATAAAAGCAGCTGCTTCCAATCAGGAGGTTGTCATCAATAAAAGAAGAGAGCAGATCATTGACCAGCTCATTGAAATGGGAGCTGCCAATGAAGAAACACTCCTGCTACCATTAGAGGAGTTGGTGGATCTGGAGAAGGCAACCAGGCTGAAGCTTGAAGAAGAAGCCAGGTTGGCCTTAGAGGAAAAGGAAAAGAAACAGAAGGAGGATAAATTGCAGCTGAGGAGAAACAGGATAAAATTCCTACTCTCCAGAGGTTTTGATCTTCAAGAACTCTCTCCACACAACGATTACACGATCCTCTAGCTCTTCAACAAAGAGCAGGATCTAATAGAGAAAGAAAGAAGAAGGCTGCAAAAGAAAAGGCTAGAGAGAAGAAGAAGAAAGAAGAAGAGGCTAGGGTCACTGCCTCCAAGAAGCTTACTGAGAAATCCTGGATGAAGGACTATCTTCGGGCTCATGGCTTCTCCGGTAGGCAGGTGGGTCTTATGTCTGAAAGGACACTCCAATGGATTGTCAGTGAAATTAAGGCTGACATCCGATGGGGAAAAGTAAAGAGATGTATAGAAGGGTAAAAGGGATGACCTTCACTGCTTCCACCCAACCACAACTTGAACCCCCATCCTCACCATTCACCATTAACCTGAACCCTTCACCCTTGAACCCACATCACTACCCACTACTACTCCCTCACCTCAACCTCCTAAACTTCCCATCATCCAACCCAAAACACTAGCGAGAACCTCTGAACCTAAACCTACCCAATTACCATCCAAACCATCCCTTCAGCCTTCTCAACATCTCTCCCTTGAGGAGTTTAAGTCAATCAAGATGAAGCTCACTAATTGCACCACTTTGAGCGAAGTTTCCTGTGTAGAAGACTCCATTAACATTACCTATGTAGACAGATCTTCAAGTTCCCTCACAAGAGACAGATTCCTTGATTTGCCTAGAGGAACTTTGGACCAGCTACAAGACTTTTGGGCCTCAATTCAGACTCTTTAAATGAGGAAGAAAAGAAGCTCAGAAGGAAACTGGTGACTCTGCTTGATACAAGAAAAGAGGAAAAGATTCCTAGTCAGCCTCTTGTGCCTAGAAGGAAGATAATCCAGTGGAGGTTCGATGAACCTTCTCACAACTTTGTTGTGGAAAGAGAGAATGGTGAAGTCAACAAACTCAATGCAACCTCTCTGTTACACTCCAGCAGATTTAACATTGCTGAGTTAGCAGAGAAACCATTCTCCAACCCCTCCAACTCTGAAAATGCTACACTCGTCAGAAATCATCTCAGCAGTCTTCATTGGCTGAGCTAACTGCAAAAGCAAAGATTGAAGAAGAGTTGAAGTTGAGAAGACAGGAAGACAAGGAAAGATCTCCCACCAAAGGTCCTGACTTTCTACAGATGGTGGAAGGTCCTGAATTGGAACCTATAGTTTGATGGGAATATGATTACAGTTACCATAAACTAACTCTTTTCAGAGGGCAACAACAAAGGGTACATGTTATCCAAGGTGATAGACTGGATTTCCTGTCTACCAAGGATCTGTACAAGCTTCTCAGCACCACATCAGGGAAGAACAAGGAGACAGACAAATATTTGCTCTCCTTGGTGCTGAAAGTTTTGAGAAGTCGAGGTAAGTGAAGTTTTGGTAGCATCAGCCTAGGGGGAGTTTGTTGGATCAAGAAGAAGGCTAATGCAACCAAAACTATATCACTTAAGTTATTTTGATGCTGCATGCAAAGGCTTCCGAAGCTCTTCATGGAACTTTCAAAGGTTGTAGAGTTCTTCTGAATACAAAGGAAAAGTCGAGCTTCCAAGACAGAACTCTACTTCCAAAGACAATGCAGACTTCCGAAGTTCAAGACTTAGAAGAATAAAGTGAAGACCACTTCTGAAGTACGATGAAGAAGTCTCCAAGTCTTGGAAGAAGCAACCTCTTCCAAAGTATAAAGTGGCTTTAGAAGTACTTACTCTTCCGAAGCCATTTAACCTTCAGAAGACACTGCTATAACCAGTGGACACAAGTATGGTCTCTGACACTCCACTGCAGACTTCAGATACAGCATGGCTTCTTCTTAAAGAACCATGTTGTTGACCATACTTTATTCCACTGTTTACCTTTTCATGATAGTACAGTTGCCATCTTTAGTTGGTGACAAAAGGTAAGTCAGGGACATGTCCTGACTACCAAATCTCAGATAAGACTTTATCCGAGATACCTTAATCTTTAGTCTTGTAGTATAGACTTTAGCTATAGATCCCAGCTAGTATCAAAGTATATCCTGCTATAGATAGTATTATATATAGGTTCTCCTTGTAATTCATACAAAAATAGAGAATCTGCTTGTAAGAGTCTTTGTATTTTGAGTTGAGAATCAATATATAAAAGTATCTTGAAAATTATCTTTCCATGTTCTTAGTTACTTTTCATATTGTGATAAACTCTTCTTGATTCTTAACCGAGTGTGATTCGAGGTGAGTTTGAGAGAAAACATTTGTGTTTAAGTGACAAACACGATCCTGCAATTATTTATCAAAGAAACAGATGGTGACTTTCTACTTGTACAGATCTACGTTGATGACATAATCTTTGGATCCAAAAACGAAGAGTTATCAAAGAATTTTAAGTGATAATGAAAGCAGAGTTCAAAATGAGTGCAATGGGAGAAATGAAGTTCTTCCTTGGATTACAGGAGGATCAGACACCTAATGGAATTTTCCTACATCAAACCAAGTATGTAGGTGATATTCTCAGTCGGTTCGATATGGAGAATGCTTCGGAAGCTGGAACTCCTCTTGCTACAACCACGATGTAGCACCTAACGAAGTGATGTTCTGGTTGATGCCACCATGTACCGAGAAATGATCGGATCCCTCATGTATCTCACAGTCTCATGACCTGATATCATGTACGCGATGTGTCTATGCTCTAGTTATCAGGCGAAACCGAAAGTCAACTATCTTATCGGGGTTAAAAGAATATTTCGTTATCTGAAGGGTACACCAACACTAGGGTTGTGGTATCGTCATGATGATGAGTTTGAGCTTACGGCGTATAGTGACTCGGATTACAGCGGTTGCAAAATAAACTACAAGTCAACATCAGCAGTGTCAATTCTTTGGGAGGAGATTAGTGACCTAGCAGTGTAAGAAGCAGACCTTGGTTGCCCTGTCAACCTATGAAGCTGAATATGTTGTTGCTGCAAGTTGCTCTTCACAAATCATCTAGATTCAACAACAAATGCGGGATTACGGTTTGCGATTCCCTAATACTCCTATTTATGTTGATAACTCTGTTGTAATAGTTGTAACAAAAAATCCGATCCAACATCCTCAAACCAAACACATGGGGATTAAATATCATTTTATACGTGATTGTTTTGAAAAACATTTAATCGATGTCGTTAAAATTAATACAGATTTTCAACGCGCAGACCTCTATACAAAAGCTTTTGATAAACCGCGATTTCTATATCTCTTAGAGGTTAATGGCGTGAAAAGAAAAGTGACGTAATCTCAGAAGATGAAAACGTGTAGTCCGACACCGTGTTTAGTTTTATTTCTATTTTTATTTTTTTTATTTCCTGTCTTATAAAATTCAAAAACTGCAAAAAGATTTTTGGTTTTAGAATTTTAGGAGGAGAATAGGTTAAGAAGTTAGTGTTAATTTTAGTTTTTCTAATTTCAGTATATAAAAACCAAGGGAGGAGGGCAGGCTAGCTGATAGAAATGAGATCGTATCATTGATACCGATTCAATGACTATAGAAAATGATAGTACACAGGAACAAAGAATTTGGGACTTTAAAAGATTTAAATTGAATAAGTGGCAAAATTTATAAGTCTAAGAAGTCTGAGCAATAACAAGAAAAATAATAGTAAAATGGCTACTACTAAGGGAACACAAAGAAAGTAGATCTAGAGGTTGTTAGACCACTATATGATAAGTCGGTAGATTCAACACAATAGATGATTAGACCTCATGGTGACTTCAATTCAAACTAAGTTGTTTAACTACCTGTGGGTTCTCATCTTATCACTGGTTAACACAATCAATTATTTCCAATAAGGGGTGACGTGCAAAAAAACGCCACAAATGTGTGCGGATGACCATAAAATGAGCAAAGCACACAATGAAAAATGCAATAAGCAATCAAGCTAATAACCTATGTGGTTGTTGCGATCTGTGCAAAAAGAATATAATTGCTCAAACAAGAAGATAGGTTGTGTGTCTTTCTGTTGTGCGGTGGCACTGACCTAAGGATAAGCACAACCTAGATATTCTAAAATTCATTGTTGTTTGCCGTCTCGCTGTTGTGCGGTGACACTGACCTGAGTCTTGGCTTCTCTTTGAAAGCTCTGAGAATAGTTTCTTCTTGTCAAAATACCCGTAAACCGCTCAAAAATCTCCTGAGGAATGTTGATTACCATATAAGCGTGGGATCCACAAATGCTGGTTGAAATAATTAAACCTAATGTATCACCAACCTGTGTCAAAAGTATGTGTATGGATTCAAGTGGACAAGTATACTGACAATCTTCATGGCGGAAATTCTTGAAAGTCCAAATCAATGTGTGCATCTTATAGTACTAGTATGATTTCCTAAACTTGCTAATGACTCTCGATGAAAACAAGAATCTAGCATCAAAAGATTTTGGTAACACATCTTGAATGATTTGATTACCTGTATGACTCGATTTGATTATCTTAAAATTTCCATCTAACATAAAATTACAAAATACGTTCAGTTTTATCTTTTAGTTATAGTTGTTTTATTTTGTTTCATTTTTAGTCAAATTTAGTTTTAATCATCGGACTATATAGTGGAATTTTATCTGGGATTTAATCACTTAAAAGGGTCGTCTAAGGTGACCACACGTGTTTTGAAATGTCAAATGGGTCACGTCTAATGTGAACAAAATGTTTTATTGTTAAAAGGATCACGTCTGAGGTGATCAAATGTCTCCAAAGTTAAAAACGATCATGTTTGAGATGATCGAATGCTCGTAATGTTTTAACAAGTGTTAAAAGGGATAAATGTAAAATGTTCATAGAGTCAGAATTATAAGAATGAGCCATTTGCATGACTGGACCATAAGTATATGGACCAGCCGTACGATTGGGCCATACGAATGAGGCCAATCGCACGACTAAGCCACACGTATGGCCGAGGTGTGATTGGACCATCAGCATGGGTAAATTCATGCGATTGGATCATCAGAATGAACCAATCACACGAATGGAAGCAACCGAATGGGGTTGTCGCACAACTGAAACCCAGTCGCATGACTGAGACTCAATCGCACGAACCAGCTGTGCGATTAAGTCTAGTCGCATGACTGGAGAGAACCCTAGTATAAATAGAGGGGAAGTCAGTCGCAAACCTATTCACCCCCAATCGCTCTTGTTTACCGCACGACTTAACGAAACTCTGCCCGATTTTTGTCTGATTGCTCTAAACTGCTATTGGTTGTGTTCTAACGATTTTCAGCGATTGTCCAGGTAATGCGCGATGTTCTACACTCCAAAGATTCAACAATCTGTGCCCAACACACTCGAATTTATTCCCTAAACTAACCAAGACTAGTTTGACCAATACTGATAAAACTAAGTTAAATGTTAAAATAAAGGTTATTAGGAGCTATGTTGGGTGTTTGCTAGACTAATAAGCCATACCACGACGTCTAACACTACGATTTGCTCAAAATTTGAATTTGAATGAACCAACTGTCTGTCATGCAAATGGGCGCCCTGATGAACTTCAATCGCACTACTGTGCCGGGCGAATGGCTCGATCGCACGACTAAAATGGCGAGTGGCACAATCGCATGACTGAACCATGCGAATGAGTTCAGTCCCACGACTGGTTCAACCGCTTGGTAGAGCATACGACTAAGCCAAGTCGCATGCTCAGTCGTGCGTATGAGCTCAATCGCACGACTAAACCTCAGTCGCACAGTTCATTCGCACGACAGAATAGAAAGATTCAGGTTAAGAAATTCAAATGGTTATTCATTTACACACTCTAATGTTTATCTATATTGTGTAACAGATGACGAGTCGCTGGACCATGATCACTAAGCACCACATATGTGCTCACCTGGATTTGACTTCTAGGAATGCTGTAAAGCTCTCCGGCATCATCACATTCCTACAGAGATCTAGGATATTTCAAGTCATCTCGACACCATGTACTCCTTATCGCTCAGTCCAATAGGCTTTTTAGGAAATAGTTGTTGTGGACAGGTCCTCTGAGCCCCATTGCATCAGGAGCTCGATATTCGGCCATGCCATTAAGATCCCAAAGGATGATCTCAAGACTGTTTTAGAGCTTGGAGATGATGTTGATTGCCCCACATGATTACATCCACTTATGGTCCGAGGCTGCTTTCTGAGGGCAAAGTACTCTGGGGACATCAATGCAGGTGTGCTCAACAAGAGCACCTGTGCCACCAGTTTAAGTACCTTGCCTATGTGCTACTCAAGTGCATAGTTTCGCGTAAGGGAGGTTCGACAAGCTATCCGATCAGATCCCGAACGCTTACGTGGCGTTGGTGCTGAACCACCCATTCAACTCTCTAGGATGATCTTCACCAATCTGGTGGAGAACATTGAGGGGAAGGGGAAGGAGGGGTTTTGTATGTACCCTCGATTTATTCAGATGATCACTGATCAGAAGCTACCATCGCTGCCCAAAGAGAAGGAGGACGCAGTAGTGCTTGAGGTGATGGACGATACCACCTTGGGCCGCATGAAGGGGTATAGGGGAAAGCAAGTGAAGCCCCCTGTCAGAAGATTGTTCGGGCATCTGGACCGAGAGGATTATGTGGAACCCGGTAGGAGGAAGTGGCGCCATGAGGACAATGATTCGGATGTCAAGCAGATTGTGCTCCCAGATGATGACTCCGATGATGATGATGATAGTGGTGATGGGGGAGATGCAGGGCCCGCACAATCGAGGGCCCCCACTGCTGATATAGCATCTCCATCATCCACCCAAGGTAGCGCAGGGTCAGATGGTTTCCATCAGGACTTTCTTCCTGATGAGGAAGAGGAGATAGACGAGGAGCCTTTGACTCGTACTATAGGGAGCAGGGTGGTTTCCACCAAACGAGGTATTCGGGAGGTTGGAGGATGCCATAGCGAGTCTGGGGAGACTACTGCAGATCCCACTTATGTCCCTGATTAGCCCAGCAACATCCCAGGGGGAGCATCCTCCTCAAAGGGCATGAGGAGAAAAAGGATGGCTCAACCCCATGGGATGAAGACTAAGAGGAGGAGGATTACACTCATCACTACCTCCACTACAGCCACCACCACCTCTACCACAGCCACCACTACCACCATTCCACCCACCACCACTACTACCACTCCACCCATCATGACTATCACACCTCCACCTGCCATTAGTACAGCCACCCCTTCACCATCCATACATATCCCACCACCCATCTACTCTACATCCACTACCACCACCACCACTCACGGAGCCAGGACCTCATCACAGGTCCCACCGACTGTTGGATCCTCTTTCCCATCCGTTGGGTTGGTGGAGCAGCTAGCTAACCTGAACCGGTTAGTACTGAAGCTGCTAGCGACGGATGAGCAGAGAGCCACTCAGCTTAATCAGCTGATGGAGCTCAATGTCTCCCAAGCCCAGAGGATTGAGGCTCAGAGCCAAGAGATTGCAGAGTTGCATGAGATGCAGGCTTCGTCTATATAGAGGATTGAGGCTCAGAGTCAGGAGATCACAGAGTTGCGTGAGATGCAGACATCGTCTGTATAGAGGATACAAGATCTGGAGGCAAAGAACAAGAAGCTCATGCTGAGGCTCAAGGGATCCAAGGATGAGCCTCTAAAGATTAGAGAAGGGGATGACGATGGTGATGATGATGATGATAATAATGATGAGGATGATGATGGAGGAGATGATGACGCGGGAGAGGATGAGGGCAGAGATGATAAGGAGGGTGATGATGTTGCGGTATCTGCTGCCACTCAAGCAAGAGAGAGATGATCCAAGAAAGCTCAGGATCAGGGTGCCTCGTCCTCGGCCCCGCCAGCTGAAGAACCCATGATTCAAGATCAAAGTAATGATTAGAAGTTTATGTATTTTGAACTTTTGTGTAATTGAATCATGTATTAAACTCATGTATTGAATGTTTATGTATATATTTGATTATTTAACTTTCTTGCTTATTTACTAATGAATGATGCATTACATGATTTAAATCAAGCAGATCAACCATCTCAGCAGGATGAATATGATGTTGCTCCCCTATAGCAGATCAAGTCTCAATTGACTATGATACTTGATCTGCAAGGGATTTTTAGGAGGTCAGTAAGCTATACTCTCGAAGAAGGAGAAATCATTCACGATCTTACTGATGAGCAACTCGCAGAGATGTTCCAGTTAAATCCGGATGAACTAGATAAAGATGCACCTACCGTCGATGTTGCTATTGATGACAAGCTCAACGATGTGGATGAGATAGAGATTGAAGACATCATAGCACAACATTATCTAGAATATACTGATCGAGAGGGAAACATGGTTCCTGATTTTGGGGAGACTCTCGATACTGATATGTATGCTAAACTGGATACGATGGAGAGGGAGGCCAAGAAATCAAAAAGCCAAGCCCAAGCCTCGGACACCGATGTTAAGATCAAAAGGCTGAATGGGTGGCTTGTTTTGAGGAGATCCATGCCCAACGCACAGCGCCAAAGCCGAGTGCCTACGCCAAGCTTTACAAAGTAAAGAAGCATCTAAAGGTGTCTGGAAAGATTATAGCGTTGGCTTATTTTGAGAATCTTAATGTATATGCAGTAAAAAGGGAGAAGGGAATCGAGTACTTCAGATTCCCACATGATCTGAAGACTCTCCCTGGTTTTGAGCTCAACCAGCTGGCACGCATGAACCTGTTGTATGCTGACCCTAGGAAGATGTCAGGTTGGTTTGAAGCTGCATTAAAGAAAGAATACCACACTAGATGGGTTAACTTCAAGCCTCAACAACCTAAGAGGTATATTCGATGGTCGGAGGTGGACCCAAGGACTGGGAAACCCAAAGTGGTGCTGAAGTGGAGTCCTCCACGCACTATGTCCAAGATTCCCATGAGGGAAATGCCATAGGACTTCACTCCCCACTTCAAGTGGTGTTATTATGATTGGAGAATAGGTGAAGCGAACATAGTATTGCAGAAAGAGCGCCAAATGGAGACCATCCGGGTATTTGACCCAATGTGGCTAACCAACCTGTTAGTTAGTGATGTTTATACTTTATATAGGTGGCCATTATTCTATGATACGTAGGATATGGTACAGGCCCTCCAGTTTCAGAATGTGATAAGACTCTGTTTTGCATTCGAGATAAATGCTGGAGTCATAGTCGAGGAGAGGCATAAGAAGTTTGACGAGCTATTGAATGATGCTAGACGTTGAAGGAAACTAGGTCCAAGGGGGAGTTTGTTGATACATATGTACCTAGTTTACGATCTTAATGTAATATGTCTATCATGTCCTAAATGTAAATGAAATGTATGAGTTGAATGAAATAGAATATGTGATTGATGATCTTAATGTTGGAAGTTTCATGTATGTTTCAATGTTTATTATTTATTAACGCATATTGAACTAACTATATAGGTTTGTAGTTGTTTGAATAGATCTTAGTCAAGTAATGATTGAGAAACATATTCAAACTTAGTCGTATGAAGTTTTCATGCAAATGGACAATGATAATGGACCATACACATGAATACTTCATGCTAATGGAACAGTCGCACGACTGAACCAGGAGACTGGATCAGTCGCACGACTGAGACATACGGATGAGTCAGTCGCACCACTGAACCTTCAGTCGTGTGATTGACTCAGTCCCATGCTTTAGTCACATAAATGAACCATGCTAATGGTCCCGTCATACGATTGATTAACCCTAACCTATAAATACCACTTAATTCGTGGAAAACGTGACACTTTCAATATATTGCGACTCCTATTAGTAACCTAGCAGTCCAGAGACCTTTGAGACCCTGTTCCAAGTTCATAGTTCACACAAAATCGTATTGCAATCGTTCTTAACGTTTAGATTCATTCTAAGATCGATTCTACATGCGTTCTCACTTATTGGATCGCCAATCAAAGAGGATTCCACACTATTTGAGTTGCTATACATGTAAATCAGTTAGTACTCCGTACTGAAAACGGTCCTGAAAGCTTCGGAAGATTTCACACTTAGAATGTTTTCTAATGCAGAATGTGAAACTTTCAAAACTTTCTACTTCAGCACTTTGTGCATGCATGCAGGACAGACTGCTTGGATGTTTTGGATTGCATCAGCCTTATATGAAACCTTCCAAACTCCCCCTAGGTTGATGCTACCAAAACATTTGAAGACTTCTGATATTAACAGTCCTTATTATGATAATGACCATGCCTTTCTTTATAAGATGGTCAGATTCCCCTCTTCTTCATCAGAAGATTCATTAGGGGATGAGATAAGTGGACCAAAGTCCTTAGTCTCACCACTAGCATGATGTTCTTGGTTGCTGGTTTTCCTCTCCTCACTGACTACTTCAGATAGAGTATCAGTGGGCTGAGTTGCCATGGTTGAGGTCTTAAAGATGTAATAACTTCCAGAAGTGATAGCCTCTTCCATATGGACTTCCTGAGTAGAGTCATGAACATCCATCACAGTAGTGGGTAGTTGATATTGGCTAGACAAGGGAGAAGCAGGAGCACTCATCTATCTTTGAGTGGGGAAGAGAAGAAAGAATCATGATACTCACTAAATCTCAAGTCTTCATCATGATAGAAATCAAAGATAGGGATTGGTTGGTGGAGATCTAAGGGCTGGTGATGGTAACTTTCCCTTGAAGGTTGTTCACTAGAGTGTTAAGACTCAAAGTGAAGGCTTAAGGTTTTTGGGCTAATGAGCTTATTAGTTTGAGCATGAGGATCAGGACTGATAGTTAAAGTAATGGGAGTGGTTTGCTCCTTTGGAGAAGTGGGAGCTCTAGTGTTCACTTCCTCCTGTGTTGGTAGTAGTATGGGGCCCGCACAAAGTGAGTAACTTGTGCAGGTGTTCGTGTGGATTTTCTTTTCTATGTGAGGGTGATTTATGGTTGTTTTGGTGGTTGAGAGGTTGAAGGTGTGGGTTCAACACTAGCTTGTGTTGCTAGGTTGTCACCTTTAGCAACGAGCTTTAAAATTTTGGGGACAAGGGTTGTTTCTAGCCCAAAGAAGCCAACAGTTGGCTTATTCAAAATTTTAAAGATGTGAGGCCAGTTCACAGTTGAGAATTTCCTGAACATATCTAGGAAACATATAATACTCTAAGGAGTCCAACTTAGCAAGCAAATCATATAAACAATCAAAGAGTCCCTGAACTTGACCCTTGAACCATTCCATGCACTATGAAGGAGAGATCTTCAGGGATTTGGTCCCAGCCCCCATGCTTGTTGGACAAGTTATGGATGACCACATGTACTTCCACTAGGAGGAGACCTTCCCTTTCCTGAAGGTCTTGATAGAAAAGTCTCCTTCATAGTCCATCCGCTAAAAGGAGTGGTTGACTGCTTCCTTAGGAAAGAACAACTCACCTTCCTAATCATCCAGCTAAAGATAAGTGTTTATGATGGCTGGAGTGATGAAGATTGTCCTCCCATGCATTGTGACAGACAGTGACTTCTCCTCATCCAGAATAACCTCTTGACAGGTCTTCTAGAAATCAAGCAAATGATCCTTATAAAGAACAAGATCAATGGTAAGGTTCGAGGAGTGAGAGTTAAGATCGTTCACAGCCACATAACGCTATTATTAAATCCAAATATATTATTCATAAGTTCAAAGGTAATATTACTAACCTAAGTCTCAAATAAAGAAAGTATAACAAGCTCAATCATTAATTTAACTAGGTCCATTCCTAGGTGTGAACAAAATTCGAAAGTGGTGATCAAGCTTGAGTATTTCATTAAACATGTTAAAAATAAAATGCCAACATAATGTAGGTGAGATTTCCATAGTTTTTGATACATAAGTATATAAAAGATGGAAATTCATGTTGTCAGTTAGAGAACAAAGTAAACTAGGGATGTAAGACAGAATGTACAATCAAATCTTGACATGTCTTACAAGTCTCAAACATTTACAAGTATATACGATTAGCTAAGTGTACTTGGATCAACCAAACAGGCTTGTCAGGCCCATAGATCTATGATGTCTCCAGGCTAGCAATAGTTAATGATTGTACATATACTCGACATTACATGGTAGTTACAAAGTTCAACTAACCACAACACACAAGTAAATTTCCATAAGTTTACAAGAATCAAACGTGTTTACAAGTGCAAGTTTATAATGTAACATGTTTCAACCCAAAAGTGTAAAAATATAAAAAAAGGGGTATAGAAATACTCACTTGATCAACTAAGTATAGAATGACGATTAATAAGACATGTAATAAGCAGTGATCCAATGTAGTTCTTCACAAGGCACCTAAAATTATATATTTGCAAGATTTTAAATTTAATAAATAAGTTTAATGATTTAATGTGGACTAGGGTTCTAGAATTTGAGGATTTATAAATAAAGTTAGTGAACTATTAAATAAGTATGAAATTTTAATGAACTAAGTCCTTTGTAATAACTTGTGAATTTAATGATAAAATACAGTGAAAATTTATAATTTTCATGATTAATTCCTAATCAAAGATAACATAAGATCCAATAATAATTAAATAATTTAAATTATCATTTTGAATCTATTTTTATAAAAATATTTACTTCTAACATTTGTAAATAATTTTTATAATAAAATGTTTAAATATTATACAAGAAATAAATTTTCAGAAAATATTCAGATGATTTTAAAAAAAATGATTGAAGTTTGTAAAAATCATTTTTATATGTATTGGAATTTTCTATAATTAAAGTATGGCTGAAAAAGGCTTTAAAAAATAATGGGGCTCGCTGGGTCGAACCCGAGACCTCAAGTATGAATGTGGGTATGAAACCAGTAAACTAAGGCTCTGAGCCGCAGTTAAAGATGGTTTTGAAATATTAAAACACAAGTTTCATAAGATACCCAATTTCCCCAAGAACCCTAGTTCATTCTTGATATGAATCGAGCATCAATTTGTTGCTGCTGACCCAATCAACCATGGGGCTTTTTCTTCCCATGGTTAAATGATCATGTATATGTAAACAATTACCCGTTTGATGATAGATTGGAGATACCCACTTCGAAGAACAACCCGCGGCCGAACAGTGAGCGAACTATGGGTATTCGTGGATGATAATTCAGTTAATTTCATGGGAAGCTTTTTCAGACACCCACGAATCAAAGCCCTCAATCAATTACAAGATTGGAGACCCGAGAGTGGTGTTCGACTTACTGCAAGTCACAGCTAGTGAAAGGAATTGAAGATGAGGTTCACGTTTGTTCCATGTGAAATTAGAATCAATAATCGCTTAGGAACAGTTCTATGATTGTGTATGTTGGTTTAATTAGATTATAGTTAGGGTTTAATACTTCGAACGACTATGAATTAAATGGTGATTTCGATTATGGAACGTTCGGTTTGTAACCGGTGATTAACACCATTAATTTGGTACGTTTAAGTTCGAAACAACTCATGAGGACGGTTAGAACGATTTGGGTTCCATAACCGGCCGAAATTTGGCGATCTTGGGCATCGTCGGAGTCCTGCTGAGGAGGTGGCCGGAATTACGGGTTTGGGGAGGGGTATTTGGTTTTGTTTAATTTATTTACACAAATGGTCCCTATTATTTCAAAACTTATTATTTTATGCTCAAACTTTAGTATTAAAGTTTCGAAATTAACAAAATGGCACCTTAAATTTAATCAAACTTTAAATTGTTATTATTTTATATAATAGTTTACTTTTAAAGTTTATAAAATGACAAATAAACCCCCTGAACTTCAATGTGTTTAGGTTTTAGTCATTTTTGTTTAGGCTTACCAACTTTATAAGTACTATTTAATATTATAAATGTTATTATTTTTATTATTACCATTATTATTATTAATATTGTTATTATTATTAGCATGATTATTATTATTATTACTCTTATGATTATTATTATTGATATTATTAATAGCATTATTATAATTATTATCTTGGTTATTATTATTATGATTATTAGTGTTGTTGTAACTTAATAGTTATATTATTAAAACTTTTTATTAAAAATTTAATAACGAACCAACAAGTAAACGTAAATAGCCCACAAATTTCATAAAAGGCACAACTAGTCCTTATAATAATTTGACATAGTTAACTTTTTAGATTAACGAAAATACAAGATGTTACATATGATAGAAAAGTCTCCTTCATAGTCCATCCGCTCGAAGGAGTGGTTGACTGCTACCTTAGGAAAGAACAATTCACCTTCCTGATCATCTAGCTAAAGATAGGTGTTTATGATGGGTGGAGTGATGAAGATTGTCCTCCCATGCACTGTGGCAGACAGTGACTTCTCCTCATCCAGAATAACCTCTTGACAGGTCTTCTAGAAATCAAGCAAATGATCCTTATAAAGAACAGCATCAATGGTAAGAGAGGTGGAATAGTTTGATAGAGCCAAAAATTGAATGAGGATATTTTTTAGAGTGTAACAAAGCAACCCGATTGTGTTGTAGGTGTAACTGAATGGAAAAGTTGGGTCATTTCTGTGATTAAGGTTGGCCATTTGGGAATGCTTAGAGGTGAAGGAACTGAAAATAGTTTGATAGAGCCAAAAATTAATAGCTCACAAATTTCATAAAAGACACAACTAGTCCTTATAATAATTTAACAAAGTTAACTTTTTAAATTAACGAAAATACAAGATGTTACAGTCTCCCCAACTTTTAAGAATTTCGTTCCGAAATTAAGAATAAACTAAACGAATAGGAGACTTATGTTGAAAGATAAGTGTGCTAACCGACTGTGGTTGGCGTTTGATTACGGGTGAGATGCTTCACTTTGAGAATTATGGAATTTTACACGATGCATCCAAATTTGAACTCTTCCAGTGGAATACGAAAGTTATCGTTGACAACTAACTCTTTGAGATTTGATATATGAAACATTGGAAAACGATGATGAGTTCCTAAGGTATATTAGACTTATAAGTCACACCTCTCCCATCATCTGGAATGAAATTGTGTAATAAAGTGACGTCCTAAAGCAAATAAGGAAAAAATAATAATAATATCCCGTAATTGTATGAAAGTTTGACCATCAGAATTTAAGAATCCCAAGTGCCACTATATAATGACACAAGCTTAAGGCATATCTTGTGAATACGTATCGCTCCTCCGGTTAAATTGTCAGGTTAAGAATGATACGATATGCCAAGATTTTGAGCTGGGTTCCCAAAGATGATTAGAGGCATTGCTAATAACAGAAAGTGAATTGATCATGAGAATTTAACGATCGATGTTTAACGACACCCCATCACAACCAACTATTTGAGGTAAGTACGAGCCAATTTCTTGACTTGTTATCTCATATGAGGCAATATAAAATGCGCGAAACTAGCAATCGGTCAATAATGTACCAAATGACATCAAGAAATACAAGGAAATTTGAACATATACCAAGCTACATCAACATTTCCTTTATGCCAAACCATGAATACCAATTGTAGAAATTCATGATCCTTTTTGTCCACATCAGAATGAATGTAATAACAAGTCTTGTGAGTCGCAATCAAGATATTTAGAGATTTTCAAGATTAGGAGTTCAAGGTTGTCCAAAATAATGGGAATTTCATTTTTAATTATGGGTGAAGAGTTAAACAAAGACGTCGTTCATGATCGGATTGGCATTTGACCATTCAGAATATCGACTATAAAGGCAATCACAATAGCTTTCCAAGTATGGCTTGCACGTGCGGTTCATCAAACCCATGAACACAACCGTACATTGCTATAAACATAAAGGCATGGCATGAATTATAATAACGTTATCTTGTACGAAAGATTGTTTTAGGAGTGTTATCATCGTGCAAATAGGTTTTGATGATAACTCAGAACGAAGGTCAATAAAAAGTTTCCATAAAGCTAGGTCAAACGTCAAAGTGAAACAGAAAAGCGTGAGAGAAGAAATCGATTTAAAATTTAAATGTTCCAGGCTTGGAACTAGGGTTACCCTAAAGTAACAATGACCCCTTTTGAGTTCAAGATCCATGCTTAGCTTGTCTGGCTGGAACACAATCATCGATAACTCAGATAATGGTTTTCACCCTTAAAGTTATTACATGTTTCTTGTCAACTGAAGTCTTAAAACCCTGGTAAGTTTGAGTTCAAGGAATGGGAATATTCACCAAGATGCGGTTATCACTCCTAGCTTGGTGTGTATTTCCCAAAATATGAATCTTAACTACAAAATAAGAGCTTGAACCTAACTCATTGTTTAGGATCCACAAGAATAAAATAATGTAACTTACCATTAAGGTAAGGATAATCACTCCTATCTCTTCAGTGATGTTTTATAGGAACAAAATATAGCAAAATGAAAAGTTTCATTAAGAATAGAATTCACTCCTACTTTGATGGGGTCATTTCATTTGAGGAAAAACACCATTCATAAAATTTTTAAACTAGTGATATTATCATCAAGGTATGGATTTCACGCCTATCTTGATTATTGAATTTCATAATAACAAGAAAACAATCAAGAACTGACCTTTATCACCAAAGTACGGGGTCCAATCCTATATTGGTGGGGTCATTTCATTCGTGAAATACGATTTCCAAATGAAAATGATTGAAATCTGTCCTCTAAACAGGAAATCACCCCGATTCAGAGGATGGGATTTGATAAAACACACAATACAAAAAATGAAAACCATCATCAAGATACGAAATTTTACTCCTATTTTGAGGAGGTAATTCCATTTATAAAATATGAATTCATAAAAACAAAAGAAGGAAATAGTCATCAAGGTATGAGGTTCACTTCTGTCTTGACAATGAAATTTCATAAGAACAATAATAGCGAATGGAAAGTCATCACCAAAGTAAGGGAATCACCCCTGTTTTGATGAGATAGAATCATTTAGGAGATACGAGTGTCCTTAGTCATAAGTTGACTTGCGGACTCTTGCATTGCCTACAATGCGAAACGGTTTGAAGTTTTTATAAAGCTCGACTTAGCAAACGAAGAGAATATCGGCTAGGAATTCAGAAACTTCAAATTACATCAATGTAACATTAACAGGAAAAGAAAATCATGTTTGCTAGGATTAAGGTTAAAGTTCGGGATAACGGAGTTAATTGTGTTAGGATCTCAAATCTTGAATGGTTTAAGTCAGGAAAACAAGATCATTGACGGAAATGGTTCAACACAATAATGAGATGTAAACATTTGGTTCTAAATAAAAGGGAAATGCGTTGACTTCTCAAAGTGTTACGTCAACCACAACTTTATGGTAGACACGTGTACCTATAAGCGAACACCCATCTCATGAGTTCCTGGTGAGATAAACGGATCCAATGGTGGAATCAAGTTTATGTGTATACCTTGCCTAGACAAGGTATCCCGGGATGCAGGTATTCCACCTTTCGGCATTGCATGATTTTAGTAATGGGACACACTTCAAGGAAATTTGAAAACCTAAGTAACAATTTCAAGTTTAAAAATAAACATTCAATTTAGACGACCAATATCTTTGGATATATTAAGATCCATATACACGTTGGTCAAGGTATGAAGATATTTACATAAGGCGCACAATGTATAACGTTTTTTAAACATAGGAATTGAGGGGTATAACGAGTTCAATATTAACGGGAACATTGTGTAAGATAGGAATAAGAAGATATTAGAGTTTTGATGATAAACCAGTCCAAGGAATCATGGATTTTTGATATTTTAAATATAAACTGGATGGTTCCATTTGGTACCACATTACCATTTGGAAACGTTGACACGTCAAGGTAAATTGACACATTTGCCTTAGAAACTTGCGTATGTTGACCATAGTTTATCACTCATCCCAGAAATCCCCAGGTAAGCATAAGAAGTCCCGTAGGATTTATGCGAAATGCTTACCTTATCCCGAAGGCCTTTTGCCAGGAAATCCAGGATACAGGTGTCATTGTCACATAATATTTCTTAGGTTCATGGAATCAAAACCTTGATGAGATTTATATAGATTAGACATAACGTCTAAGGATCCAAGTCATAAGCATAAGCATTAGAATCCACGTGTCGTCGAAAATAAGATTAACAGGTTTCATGTTCAGGGAGAGTCAAAGTGTCAAAGTTAAATGGTACAACTTTGTACCCGGAGTACCTGAAGTAGCACCTCCTGAAATCTTAGTTTAGGGAGACAAGTAATAATGTTTAGGCAATCCTATGCCAAGGCATCAATATGCACATAAGGGGCATAGCATTATGTACCATGGAAAACATATAATTACAATATAGAATTATGATTCTATAAGGTTCATGCATACTATAGTCTAGGTCACCAGTTCTAATAACCTAAATCCCTATAGTTATGGGCTCTGATACCAATCTGTCACAGCCCAACCTTGACGGCGGAAACGTCGAGGAGTGAGAGTTAAGATCGTTCACAGCCACATAACGGTATTATTAAATCCAAATATATTATTCATAAGTTCAAAGGTAATATTAGAAACATAAGTCTCAAATAAAGAAAGTATAACAAGCTCAATCATTTATTTAACTAGGTACATTCCTAGGTGTGAACAAACTTCGAAATTGGCGATCAAGCTTGAGTATTTCGTGAAACATGTTAAAAATAAAAGGTCAACATAATGTAGGTGAGATTTCCATAGTTTTCGATACATAAGTATATAAAAGAAGGCAATTCATGTTGTAAGTTAGAGAACAAAGTAAACTAGGGATGTAAGATAGAATGCACAATCAAACCCTGACAAAGATTTACAAGTCTCAAATGTTTACAAGTATATACGATTAGCTAAATGTACTTGGATTAACTAAGCAGGCTTGTTAGGCCCATAGATCTATGACGTCGCCAGGCTAGCAATAGTTAATAATTGTACATGTATTCGATATTACATTATAGCTACAAAGTTCAAATAACCACAACACACAAGTAAATTGCCATAAGTTTACAAGAATCAAATGTGTTTACAAGTGCAAAGTTTATAATGTAACATGTTTCACCCCAAAAGTGTAAAAATATAAAAAAGGGGTATAGAAATACTCACTTGATCAAACAAGTATAGAATGACGATTAATAAGAAATGTAATAAGCAGTGATCCAATGTAGTTCTTCACAAGGCACCTACAATTATATATTTGCAAGATTTTAAATTTAATAAATAAGTTTAATGATTTAATGTGGACTAGGGTTCTAGAATTTGAGGATTTATAAATAAAGTTAGTGAACTATTAAATAAGTATGAAATTTTAAGGAACTAAGTCCTTTGTAATAACTTGTGAAAATGATAAAATATAGTTACATTTTATAATTTTCATGATTAATTACTAATCAAAGATAACATAAGATCCAATAATAATTAGATAATTTAAATTATTGTTTAGAATCTATTTTTATAAAATCTTTAGTTCTAACATTTGTAAATATATTTTATAATAAAATGTTGAAATGTTGTACAAGTAATAAATTTTTCGAAAATATGTAGATGATTAAAAAAATGATTGAAGTTTGTAAAAATCATTTTTATATGTATTGGAATTTTCTATGATTAAAGTATGGCTGAAAAAGGCCGTAAAAAAATAATGGGGCTCGTCGGGTTCGAACTCGGGAACTCAAGTATGGAATGTGGGTATGAAACCAGAAAACTAAGGCTCTCAGCCTTGGTTAAACATGGTTTCGAAATATTAAAACACAAATTTCATAAGATACCCAATTTCCCCAAGAACCCTAGTTCGTTCTTGATATAAATCGAGCATCATTTTGTTGCTGCTGACCCAATCAACCATGGGGCTTTTTCTCCCCATGGTTAAACGATCATGTATATGTAAACAATTACCCGTTTGTTGATCGATGGGAGATACCCACTTCGAAGAACAACCCGCGGCGGAACAGTGAGCGAATGATGGGTATTCATCGATGATAATTCAATAAATTCATGGGAAGCTTTTGCAGACACCCACGAATCAAAGCCCTTAATCAATTACAAGATTTTAGACTCGGAAAGTGGTGTTCGACTTACTGCAAGTCACGGCCAGTGAAAGGAATCGAAGATGAGGTTCACGTTTGTTCCACGTGAAATTAGAATCAATAATCGCTTAGGAACAGTTCTATGATTGTCTACGTTCGTTTAATTATATTATAGTTAGGGTTTAATGCTTCGAACGACTGTGAATTAAACGGTGATTTCGGTTATGAAACGTTGGGTTTGTAACCGGTGATTAACACCATTAATCTGGTACGTTTAAGTTCGAAACAGCTCATGAGCACGGTTAGAACGATCTGGGTTCCATAACCGGCCGAAATTTGGCGATCTTGGCCGTCGCTGGAGCGCGCCGGAGCCGTGCCGGGGAGGTGGCCGGAATTACGGGTTTGGGGAGGGGGGTTTGGTTTTGTTTAATTTAGTTACACAAATGGTCCCTATTATTTCAAAACTTATTATTTTATGCCCAAACTTTAGTATTAAAGTTTCTAAATTTACAAAATGGGCCCTTAAATTTAATGAAACTTTAAATTGTTATTATTTTATATAAATAGTTTACTTTTAAAGTTTATAAAATGACAAATAAACCCCCTGAACTTCAATGTGTTTAGGTTTTAGTCATTTTTGTTTAGGCTTACCAACTTATAAGTACTATTTAATATTATAAATGTTATTATTTTTATTATTACCATTATTATTATTAATATTGTTATTATTATTAGCATGATTATTATTATTATTACTCTTATGATTATTATTATTGATATTATTAATAGCATTATTATAATTATTATCTTGGTTATTATTATTATGATTATTAGTGTTGTTGTAACTTAATAGTTATATTATTAAAACTTTTTATTAAAAATTTAATAACGAACCAACAAGTAAACGTAAATAGCCCACAAATTTCATAAAAGGCACAACTAGTCCTTATAATAATTTGACATAGTTAACTTTTTAGATTAACGAAAATACAAGATGTTACATATGATAGAAAAGTCTCCTTCATAGTCCATCCGCTCGAAGGAGTGGTTGACTGCTTCCTTAGGAAAGAACAATTCACCTTCCTGATTATCTAGCTAAAGATAGGTGTTTATGATGGGTGGAGTGATGAAGATTGTCCTCCCATGCACTGTGGCAGACAGTGACTTCTCCTCATCCAGAATAACCTCTTGACAGGTCTTCAAGAAATCAAGCAAATGATCCTTATAAAGAACAGCATGAATGGTAAGAGAGGTGGAATAGTTTGATAGAGCCAAAAATTGAATGAGGATATTTTTTAGAGTGTAACAAAGAAACCTGATTGTGTTGTAGGTGTAACTGAATGGAAAAGTTGGGTCATTTCTGTGATTAAGGTTGGCCATTTGGGAATGCTTAGAGGTGAAGGAACTGAAGAACAAAGATGGTTTTAGAGAGAAGTTTGGGAATTTAGGTCTCGGAGGAGATGAAGATGATAAAGAAAGAGGGGGAACCGTTGAGTTTATATATGAAATTGATTTAAGACAAAGTTAATCAAAGCGAATAAACTTTAAAATCCAGATGTTGGTCCACTTATGAAAAAGTAGTTGCTTTTTGCTTAAAAGGTAGTTTTCTTGAAAGTCAAAAATCTTCTGAAGGTAATTTGTCTTCGGAAGTTTATGATAAAAAGCTTCGGACGCCAAAATGACTTGGGAAAATATTCCTGAGAGTTTTGAAATTTTGCTTCGGAAGAGAATAAAGGCTTGGATAATTTATTCTACTAAAAATAAAGCATCCGGGAGTTAATTTGCTTCGAAAGAAAGTTGTCCTTAAAGAATTCAAGTACTTAAGAGAAATATTAAGCTTCGAAAGATATTTTAGAAATTTCTTCCAAAAGCAATTTTACTTAAGTAGTTGTTTGTTTAATGGCATAAGTTTCTTCCGAAGATCATATATTCCGAAGGAGAAAAGACCAAAATTTTCAAAAATCTAAGGAAAATATTAGATTTTCTTCCAAGGAAAACAAGAGCTTATGAAGATGAAAAATGAACAAATTAGGACAAAGAGATTTCAGAAATAATATGAATTAGTTTTAAGAAAAACCTACTAAAGATTAATCATCCAAATAGCTGATATGAGATATTTAAATCTCTGCTCATCAAAAGCTTTAGTGAACAAATCAACATATTGTTCATTTGTGCTAAACTTGACTAGTTTGATCAAGCCCTTTTCAAAGTTATCTCTAATAAAATGATACCTGATATTAATGTGTTTAGTCCTTGAGTGCTGCATAGATTCTCTGTAATAGGGATGACACTATTGTTATCTATGTAGATGGGAGTCTCTTTAAAGTTGAACCCATAGTCCAGCATCTGATTTTGAATCCAAAGCACTTGAGCATAGCAGCTTGCAGCAACAATTTATTCAAATTCAACAGTTGATGTAGAGACACAGGATTGCTTATTGCATCACCATGAGACAACCCTTCCACCAAAAAACTGACATCCCCTTGATGTAGACTTTGTAGTCATATTGCATCCACCATAATCACTATCTGTATAACAGATAAAAGTCAGAATTCTTTACATACCAAAGGCCAAGTGTTGAGGTACCTTTGAGTCATCTTAAAATTCTTTTGAAAATGATAAGATGTGACATCTGGGGCTGGCTTGATATCTTGCACACACACATGTGGCAAACGTGATATTAGGCGTGCTAGCTGTAAGGTACATAAGACACCCAATCATATCCCTGTAGAGATATTCATCCACACACTCCCCCAAGGTCAGGCCCAAGGGAGTGGTTTCTTGCTATGGGTGTCTTAGCAACCTTGCAATTAGTCATGTTGAACCTCTTAAGTATGTATTGAACATACTTTGACTAACTTATGAAGATGCCATCTTCAACTTTCTTCACTTGAATTCCTAGAAAGAAATTGAGTGCCCCTATGGCACTCATTTCAAATATATCCTTCATCACATTTTCAAAGTCTTTGCATAGCGTTGGATTAGTTGAACCAAAGATGATGTCATCTACATACACTTGAACTAGCATCAAGTCATTTCCTATTCCTTTGATGAAGAGAGTTCGATCTATAGTATCTCTTCTATATCCAGGCTTGCAGAGATACTAAAATAGACTCTCATACCACTTTCTTGGTGCTTGGTGAAGCCCATAAAGAGCCTTTTCAAGCCTATAGACATAATCTGGATGATCACAATCTGTAAAGCCAGGTGGTTGTTTGACATACACCTCTCATCAATCACCACATAGAGAAAAGCACACTTGACATCAAGTTGATAGACCTTGAAGTTCTTGGATCCAGCAAATGCAAAGAATATCCTAACAGCTTCCGGTCTTGGTACAGGAGCAAAGACATATGTGTAGTCATTTCCTTCTTCTTGTGTGTAACCTTGAACAACTAGTATAGCTTTATTTTTTATGACAAGTCCTCTATCATCCTTCTTATTCCTAAAAACCCATTTGATTCCTATATTAGTCTTCCCATAAGGAAGAGGACATAGGTTCCAAACCTTCTACCTTTTGAATTGAAGCAGCTCTCTTGCATAGCTTCAATCCAACTTCCATCCTTTAGAGCCTTATCAAATCTCTTAGACTCTATTTGAGATAGGAAACAAGAGTGAAGACAAACATCTACATCATGGGTATGTCCTTTTGTTCTTTCCCCTGAATCAACATCTCTAATGATGTTTGAAGTGGGATGAGACTTGTGGATCCTTAGTTGAGGGATCACAACAAATTGCTAAGAAAGATCTAAATTAGAGAATTTAGATCTGGCATTCATGTTTCTCCCTCCTTATCAACATACTTATCAAGTAAGACTTGATCCAATGACTATGTGACATCATTGATGTTGTCTTCAATGGAGTGGTTATCAACATCAAGAAATTTGTTTGGGGACCGTGTACGTACGGAGTACTAACGGATTCTGCGTTTTACCATATCAAATAGTGTGGAATCCTATTTGATTGGCGATCCAATCAGTGAGAACGATAACCTGATTGATATAACAATAAACTACACGTTAAGAACAAGTAGGAATCAATCAAGATCGAACTATGAATTTGGACAGGCTGTTTGGGATGCTCTGGACAGCTAGGGTTTATGTGTATTTGAAGTATCTCTCCAAGTGTTATATTTTTCCACGAATTAGGTGGTATTTATAGGTTAGCAGTTTCCATTCTTACAACTGAACCACTAGCATGGTTCAGTCATGCGACTGACTCATGCGATTGATTCATACGCACGACTGAAGGTTTAGTCGTGCGACTGAGTCAATCTTATGTCTCAATCATACAATTGATCCAGTCTTCTAGTTCAGTCGTGTGACTGGTCCATAAACATGATATATTCATGCGTATGGTCCATTAGCATGAATAATCACCCGACTAGTTTGAACACATTACTTAATCATTATTTACTAAGAACTATGTTCAACAATCTTAAACCTATATAAAAAGTTCATACATATGAATCAAAGATAAATAAACATCAATGCATATATCATACTTCATTACATCATCACATTACATATATGTAAGACATGAAAGACTTTTACATTTAAGCACATAAACTAGGAACACATGTATCAACAAACTCCCCCTTGGACCTAGTTTACCCTATTGTCTAATATTCTTCATATGTTCCTGAAAATTCTTGTGCTTCTCTTCTCTATTGACTCCTGCGTGTATCTCAAATGCAAAGCAGAGTCGTTTAACGTGTTGGAATTGAAGAGCTTCTACAATGCATTGTGTGTCATAGAATAGTGGCACTTGTATAAAGTATAGACATCTTCAGCAAACAAGTTGGTAAACCACATTGGGTCAAATACCCTGATAGTCTCTATCTTTACATCTTTGTTTAGAACTATGACCGCTTCCCCTGTCCTCCAATCATAGTACCACCATTTGAAGTGTGGAGTGAAATCCTAAGGCATTTCCCATAAGAGAATCTTGGACATTGTGTGTGGGGACTTCACTTCAACACTATCTTTGATCTTCTAGTGATAGGATCAACTTCAGTCTTATGAATAAAACGTTTTGGTTGTTAAGGCTTAAAGTTGACCCATCTGGTGTGGTATTCTTTTTTTAGAGTAGTCTCAAACCATCCTCACATCTTTCTCGGTTGGCATACAACAGATCTAAGCATACCAGTTGGTTGAGCTCAAAACCAGGAAGAGTCTTCAGATCATGTGGATATTTGAAGTACTCAATCCCTTTCTCCTTTTTAACAGCATAGACTTCCAAGTCTTCAAATTTTGCCCATGCGATAATCTTTCTTGACACTTTCTGATGTCTTTTGACTCTGTAAAGTTTGGTGTAGGCATTTTGCTTTGGGGGTGCGTGTTGGGCTTTCATTTTAGCAAAACAAGCTACCCATTTAGCTTTCTTAGTATGAACATTTGCATCTGAAGCTTGGTTGTACTTTCATCTTTCTTTTTTTCTTTCTCTATCTCCTCTAACCTATCAAAAGTATCACTGCCAAATGTTTCACCCAAGTTGAGGATAATGTTACCCTCAGCGTCAGTGTACACAGGATAGTGGTGAGCTGTGACATCCTCAATCCCTATTTCATCCACATCCTGTAGCTCCTCATCAATTAAGACATCAACTTCCGGAGCATCTTTGACATTTTCCTCTAGATTTAATCTGAAGATATCAGCCAGCTCCTCATCTGTAAGATCGTGGACGATCTCTCCTTCCTCAGGAGTGTAGCTTACAGATCGTCTTACGATCCCTTGCAAATCAAGAATCATAGTGAGATGAGTCTTGACTCGCTAAAGGGGGATGACATCATATTCATCTGGCTATTAAGCTTCATCTGTTTGATTAAACATTCAACGCATCATACATAAATCAATAATAAAGACATTTAAACATAAATAATCATTAAATACATTAATGTAATAAACAATTCAAGAACAAAAGTTTCAAAGACATAAACATCTAATCATTACTTTTGCCTTGATCTGTAGTCTCTTCAGCTTGAGGAGCAAATGAAGAGGCTCCTTGATCCTGATTTCACTTGGTGCGCCTCTCCTTAACTGATGGATTAGAGGCTAACGCAGATGCATCACCTTCTTGATCATCCTCATCATCATCACCACCTCCTTTTCCCTTTTCACTTCCTCTCGCTCCCTTGTCATCACCATCTTCTTCCTCAGATTCATATTCAGTGAGCTCATCTTCATCATCACCATCTTTAATCTTCAAAGGCTCACTCTTAGATCCATTTAGCTTTAGCAAAATCCTTTTGTTCTTCTTCTCAAGTCCTTCAATCCTCTTTACCGAAGCCATCACCAGCTCGTTTTGACTCTTTAGATCGTGGTGGGCTCGACCCAAAGCTCTCTCATACTGTGTGTTCTTCTCACTTAGCTGAGCTATTTGCTTGGCTTGAGCTGCATTTACCGCCATCAGCTGATTGATCTAAGTAGCTCTCAGATCATCAGTGGCGATCAGCTTTAGTACCATGCGATTGAGGCTTGCTAGTTGCTTCTCTAACCTGACCATGGGTAGAGTAGGTCCAGGTGTAAATGTGGATCGGGTGGAGGAACCAGCTTGGTGAGTGGTTGTGGTAGTGGTGGATGTGGTGAAGATAGGAGGAGGAATGGAGTGGATTGTGGTGGAATTGTGTTGGGTATTGTGGGTGAGGTGGAGGTATGTGTATGAGTGGTGGTCAGAGTATCTGTGGCTGTAGAGGTGGTAGTGGGTGTGGTTGTGGTGGTGGCTGTGGCAGTGGTGGTAGTGGGTGTGGTTGTGGTAGTGGTGGTGGAAGATGTGATCAATGTGAATCTTGGCAACTTACTCTTTTTTCCATAAGGATGAGCCATCCTCTTCTTCTTGGAGCCCTTTGCTATAGAGGCTCCCCTTGAGCTGATAGGCTGGTCAACTGTGTAGGTGGGTTCAATGACATCAGTATCATCACATGTAGTACCAGTTGGGCGTCCACCAACTGCCTTTATCCCATTCTCAGTAGCCACAACCCGGATCCCAACTGTCCTAACCACAGGCTCATCATCAGACACCTCCTCTTGATATATCAAGAAGTCCTGGTGGAAAACAGCCTGCTTAGATCCACCAGGAGAGGCTAGAGTACTAAGAGGAGGTTGTTGAGATATATTAGACGTGTTAGTGGACCTTGAATGTCTGGGGCCATCATCTCCACTACCCTGACTGTCATCTACATCGTCATCGACATCGTCATCGACATCATCGTCTTCGACAGTGGGAACCACTCTGGGCTCAATATCAGAATCACTGTTGTCGTTACGCCATTCTTGCAAGAGGGCGCCACATAATCCTTGTTGGCCAGATGACCAAACAATCTCCTAACCGGGGGCTTCACCTGCTTCCCTTAGTACACCTTCATTCTACCCAAAGTAGTGTCATCCATCACTTCTAGAACAACAGGATCATCCTTCTCTTTAGGCAGCAGAGGAAACTTCTCGTCTATGATCATCTGTAAGAACCTTGGATACATACAGAAGCCTTCCTTGCCCCTGGCCTCGATGTTCTCTGTCATCTACAAGAATAGCATGTGAGAAAAACTAAACGGGTGGTTCAGTACCAGTGCAATGTATGCATTCTGGATTCGATCAGACATCTCATCGAATCCACCTCGCCTTGAAGCTATGCACTTTAGGATAACATGAGTTAAGTAGTTGAACTGGGGGCACAAGTTGCTCTTGTTGAGCACACCTGCATTGATATCCCCAATGTACTTCATCCTTAGAAAGCATCCCCAAACAGTCAG
Source organism: Flaveria trinervia (assembly GCA_025506515.1). Classification (NCBI taxonomy): domain Eukaryota; kingdom Viridiplantae; phylum Streptophyta; class Magnoliopsida; order Asterales; family Asteraceae; genus Flaveria; species Flaveria trinervia. The sequence continues at coordinate 28,177,227 of CM046442.1, read as the reverse complement.
GGGATGTAGCTTGGTTGGGTAGGCACCGTCGTCACCCAGATCCAAGACTCGCCAAAGATGGAGCTCAACGGACCTATCTACAAAGGCACCTTCCTAGAAGGCTTGCTGTATCGATCTGTATGGAGTGCAAGGTGTAGATATGGCCTTGGAGATCCTCGATCTACGTAGAAAGGCTATAATCCCAGCAAACTCGAAAGCATTCCAAGAAGTAGCATCTAAATGGGCACATATGTTGTGCTTCATGCTCATCATCCATCTATCAGCCATGTGCTGCAACACAAGAAATATATACATTAGATTTGTGCATAAGAGAAGATAGTTGGAACTTAAACTATTTTGATCAAACTAGTTTGGTCGTTCGACTACACCATACGATTGAGTTTTAGTCGTACGATTGAGTTCAGTCATACAATTTAGCCTGCGGCTGAGTTCAGTCATGCGATTGAACCTGCGACTGAACTTAGTCATATGCTACACCATGTGGTGAGTCAGTCGTGCGACTGAATCACTGATTAATTCACTCATGCGATTGAATCGTGTGCCTGGCTCAATCGTGCGACTAAGGTTCATTACAATGTCCATTCGCATCTTTCACTGTTGAACCCCATGGATTTGAATCTTTGTCAAAAACATGCCATTATACTTCGTGTTTAAAGTCATTTGGACCGCAGATACTCTAAATAGCACTTAATGTCCTTTAATCAACTTTTATGTCCATTTAAGTGGTCTATTTTTAGAGTTTAGTCTTGGTTCTAGGTTTTAGCATAATCGGTCCTTAAAGGTGCGATTAAGACATTCATTTGGATCAATTTCAGTTGCCCAGTACCTGTAGATGAGTAGAACACACGTTAGGATCACAATAAATCGGTAATATCAGTTAAACAAAATTTGAGCAGAGTATGTGTGTGTATGGGCGATTTCAGAGAGTTTTGAGGGTGGTAAGGGTTATGACCGACTGACCACCTTATTTATACTATTTTAAATTTCAGTCGTGCGATTGGACCCATACGCATTCTTCATTCATGCGACTAGGGTTCAGTCGTGAGACTGGCTCCTTCTCCTTCATCCATTCGTACGATTGGTTTAGTCTTGTGGTCCAATCTCATGGTTTCCCATACTCGTGATCTATAGTGTGACTGGCTCATACATATGCTTCAAACATGTGATTAGCTCATCCTTATGATTCAATCATACGATTGTATCATACTTATGAATCAATCGTGTGATTGGCTCACACTTATGAGTATGACCTCATACATTTTCAAACACTTAAAATCTTTAACTTTTGATATATAACATTATGACCTTTGATCATCTTAGACATGACCCTTTTAATTTAACATCATTTGATCATCTCAGATGTGATCCTTTCACTTTGGAACTGATTGGTCACCTCAGACGTGACCCCTTTTAGAGAGTGATTCACAGATTTCATCTAGTTGTATAGTCTGACATCTATGCAACAAAAAAACTAGAAAATAGACAACAACTTGAAATTTAAAAGAAACAAAGACATATTTTTGTGGTTTTGGTTTGAGCAGAACAACTTCAAGTTAGTTTGATCATTTCTAGAAAGATTCATTATGAAATCATACAGGTATATCATAATCATTTGGGACCTTTTCATAGCACTTTGATGCTAGATTCTGTTTTGTCTGAAAGTCAATAGCACTTTCAAGAAATCATACAAGAGCTATAAGATGCACACAATGATTTTAACTCTCAAGAGTTGCAGTCACGATGATTGTCAGTATAATTGTCCTCTTAAATCCATACACAGATTTTTGACTCACATTAGTGATGAGTTAGGTTTAATTATTTCAACAAGCATTTGTGGATCCCACACTTATATGGTAATGAACATTCCTCAGGAGATTTTTGAGCGGTTTACGGGTATTGGACAAGAAGAAACTATTCTAAGAGCTTTCAAAGAGATGCCAAGCCCTAGGTTAGTGCCATCGCATAGTAGAGAGGCGCAACAACAATGATTCTAGAATATTTGGTTATGCTTATCCTTAAGTCAGTGCCACCACACAGCAGAGAGGCATACAACAATCTTCTTGTTAGAGCATTTATTTTTCTTTTGCACATAACTCACCAACCACATTAGTCATTAGCTTGTTTGCTTTTAGTAGTTTTTCCATGTGGTTTGCTCATATTATGGTCATCAGCACACATTTGTAGCGTTTATTTTGCTCATCACCCCTTATTGGAAATGTGTTGATTGTGTTAACAAGGGATAAGATGTCAACCCACAGCTACTTGAACAAATTAGTTTGAATTTAATTCACCAATGAAGTCTACTCATCTATTGTGTTGAATCTACCAACACATCATATAATAAACTAGCAACCTCTAGGTCTACTTTCTCTAAGTTACCTCAATAGCAGACTAGTTTTACTATCATTTTTCTTTTATTGTACTAGACTTCTCAGACATGTAATTTGAATTTAGCATGTCGAACAACTTAGTTTTAAAGTCCTAAACAATTTGTTCCCTGTGTACTATCATTTTCCATAAGCTTTGAATCAAAATCACAGATTTGATTTAATTTCTTTTAGGTAATCTGCCCTCCGCCGTCGTTCTTTTTAAGTAAATAAATACTGACTAAGTCAATACTAAACTAAACTATTCCCCCCTAAAATTCTAAAACCAAAAATCTTTTTGTGTTTTTGGATTTTAATAGATAGGAAAATAAAATACAAGAAAATAAATAATAAACTAAGAAAATACTTGTCGGACTAAGAACTTTCGTCTTCTTGAATCACATCACTTTTATTTTTCATGCCATTAACCTCTAAAAGATATAAAAACTATGGTTTATCAAATGCTTTTGTGTAGTGGTCAGCGCGTTGAAAATTAGTATTAGTTTTAACAACATCGATTAATTGCTTTTCAAAATAGTCACGTATAAAGTAATATTTAATACCGATGTGTTTTGTTTTAGGGTGTTAGACCGGATTTTTGGTGACAGCAATTGTAGTAGAATTATCAACAAAGATAGGGGTGTTAGAAAAGGGTAATATGTAGATACATATGTACCTAGTTTATGAGCTTAATGTAAAATGTCTTTCATGTCTTACATATATGTAACTAAATAGGTTTAATGAAATACAATGTGTGGTTTATGCTTATAATGTTTAATATTTCATTGATCCGTGTGTGTTAACGCTTATTGAACTAACTATAGAGGTTTGTGGTTGTTTACATAGTTCTTAGTCAATAATGATTGAGAAACATGCTTAAACTTAATCGTGTGAAGTTCTTATGCGAATGGACCATGCTAATGGACGATACGCTTGAACAACTTCATGCTAATGAATCAGTCGCACGAGTGTAACATGAGATTGACTCAGTCGCACGACTAAAGCCTCATTCGTGCGAATGGATCAACCACATGTTTCAATCGCACGACTGAACCATGCAAATGGTTTAGTCACACGAATGAGAAACCCTAACCTATAAATACCACTTAATTCGTGGAAAAACATAACATTCAAATACCTACACACTAAATCGTACCCTAGCCATCCAGAGACCTAGAAAAACCTCTTCCAAGTTCATAGATCGCTGTAAATCGTCCTACAATCATTCTTGGATTGATTTTACACGCGTTCTTACTAATTGGATTGACAATCAAATAGGATTTCGTACTATTTGAGTTGGTATACACGTAAATCAGTTAGTACTTTGTACTGTACACAGTCCCTAACAAGTAGTCTCCCTAGATGCAGCTTAGCATCCTCCAACCGCCTCTAGCCCATGGTCGGTGGCAACCACCCTGCTGCCTACCGTTCTAGTCAACGACTCATCATCACTCTCCTCCTCCTCATCAAGCCTGAAATCCTGATGGAAACCAGCTATGTCAGCATCTCCATGAGTGGGTGGTGTTTCTGAAATCATAATTAGAAACGGTTGAGTCATTCAAGGAGTTAGTAACTACACTAGAATCTCTTTACAAGCTAAAGGTAATACATGTCCGCTCAGACAACAGAACTAAGTTCAAGAATCAATGGATTAAGGCATTCTGCAAAGAAAAAAGAATTGTACATCAGTTCACATCTGCCTACACTCCATAGATGAACGGGTTGCTGAAAGGAAGAACATAAGCTAGATACAGACTGCCAGGACGATGCTGGCAGACTCAAAACTACCTATCCAATTCTAGAATGAGGCAGTGACAAATGCAAGTTACACTTTGAATCGAGTCTTGGTGGTTAAACGACATGGAAAAACGTTTTACGAGTTGCTACAACGACGTAAACCTAATTTGGAGTACCTCGAACCGTTTGGAGCACCATGTACGTTGCTGAACAAAACTCCAGGAAGGTAAGTTTAGTGAGAAAGCTGAAGAGGGAATCTTTCTAGGATACAACATCCCGAACAAGAGAGTTTACAACAACTCAACGGGTCAAGTAGAAATGTGGTGTAACGTCGACGGTCAGAGATACACCACCCCTCCTACTGGAAAAGGACCCACATTCTTTTTCAACTATGATGGATTCTTCAAGTCCTTCAACATTCCTCTCTCCACTTCTGAGGATGAGTTAGCAACCAAAATGATGTATGATGTCTTAAACACACCAACACAAGACTCTACAACATCTGGTTCACAAGGTGCGTTGCCTAGTCAATTAGGGGGAGCACTCGAGGTAAGTGACTCCTCCTCTGACGATGAACCCATGGAGAATGATCAAAACGATCAGGAGGAACAAATTCCTACTACTGCAAGTCCACAAGCATCTGACATTGATGCCTCTGAGTCTTCGGAACCTCACACTCCTGCTGCCTCAGATACGGAACCAAAAGTTCATAATCTTGATTCTGAGATAGTTGTTCCCACCACTCGTAGATCACGCCTCAATGTCCATCATTCCCTGGACAATGTCATTGGGGATCTCAGATCAGGAGTTCAGTCGAGAAATCAGCTATATTCAGCTGATTATGCCTCGGTAATGGAAAAGGGATACCTTCACGATGGTGCATATCGTTGTTTTGTGTCTCAGTTTAGCCAAAATACGTCAGTGAAGCCCTAAATGATGAGGCATAGGTGAATGCCATGCAAGAAGAACTTCTTCAGTTCAAGAAGTCAGGTGTGTGGACACTGGTGGATAGACCTAAAGGTGCTGATGTCATTGGCACCAAATGGGTCTTGAAATGCAAGAAAGATGATAAAAGGGTCATAATTAGAAATAAGGCTCGACTTGTAGTTCAAGGATTTCTAAAAGTCGAGGCATTTGATTACAATGAAGTATTTGCACCTGTGGCAAGAATGGAAGCCATCCGTATCTTCCTAGCCTATGCCACTTACATGAAAATTAAAGTCTATCAACTAGATGTAAAGAGTGCATTTCTTCATGGTGAAATCCGGGAAACAGTGTATGTTAGTCAACCTGAAGGATTTGAGTATCCATATCATCGGGACAGAGTTTACAAACTGGATAAGGCTCTCTACAGGCTTCCCCAAGCCTCGTGAGCATGGTATGAATAACTCTCAACTCACCTTGTGAAACACGGATTTCACAGAGGTGTAATTGACTGTACATTGTTCATCAAAGAAAAGGATGGTGATCTACTGCTTGTTCAGATTTATGTTGATGACATAATCTTCGGTTCCAAGAACGAAGACTTATGTAAGGAATTTGAAGCAGTATTGAAGGCAGAATTTGAAATGAGTGCCATGGGAGAGATGAAGTTCTTTCTCGGGTTACAGGTGGATCAAACACCAAAGGGGATATTCCTACATCAGACCAAGTATGTAGGGAATGTCCTTAGTTGGTTTGACATGGAGAATGCTTCCGCAGCTCGGACTCCACTTGCTACAAACCATGATGTAGCACCCGACGAGAATGGTGATCTGATCGATGCCACCATGTACCGAGGAATGATTGGATCCCTCATGTACCTCACTACCTCAAGACCTGATATCATGTATGCGATGAGTCTCTGTTCAAGATATGAGGCGAAACCAAAAGTCAACCTTCTTATAGGGGTCAAGAGGATAATTCATTATCTGAAGGGTACACCAACACATGGGTTGTGGTATCCTCATGACAAATACTTTGTGCTTACCGCGTAAAACGACTTAGATTATGGCGGCTGCAAAATGAACATGTTTAGTCCGATGCGTCGAGTCCATTTTTCTTATATTTTATTTTATTTTATTTAATTAAATCTTAGTGTTTTATTTCATCGCCTATTAAAATCCTAAAAACACAAATCTTTTACGGTTTTAGAATATTAGGGGGAGAATAGGTTAAGTTAGTATTTAGTTAAAAAAAACGAGGGAGGAGGATAGGCTAGCTGATAGAAATGAGATCGTATCTATGACATCGATTCAATGACTATGGAAGATGATAGTACACAAGAACAAAAAATTTGGACTTTAAAAGATTTTAATTGAATTAGATGTGAAATTCAAAGTATAAGTCTGAGAAGTCTAAGCAAAAATAAATGGAAAAATGATAGTAAAACAAGCTACTTCTAAGGTAACACGGAGAAAGTAGATCTAGAGATTGCTAGACCATTCTCAAGATCTCGTAGATTCAACACAATAGATAAGTAGACCTCGTTGGTGATCTCAAGATCAAACTAAGCTGTTCAACAAGTTGTGGGTTATCATCTTATCCCTGGTTAACACAGTCAATAGAGTTCCAATAAGGGGTGACGAGCAAAATTAACGCCACAAATGTGTGCGGATTACCATAATATGAGCAAAGCACATGATGAAAAAGCAAAAAGCAATCAAACTAATAACCTATGTTGTTGGTTCGATCTGTGCAAAAATAATAAAATTGCTCAAACAAGAAGATAGGTTGTGTGCCTCTCTGCTGTGCGGTTGCACTGACCTGAGGATAAGCATAACCTACATATTCTAGAATTCATTGTTGTTTGCCACCTCTCTGCTATGCGGTGGCACTGACCTGAGGCTTGGCTTCTCTTTGAAAGCTCTAAGAATAGTTTCTTCTTGTCAAAATACCCGTAGACCGCTCAAAATTCTCCTAAGGAATGTTGATTACCATATAAGCGTGGGATCCATAAATGCTTGTTGAAATAATTAAACCTTAAACCATCACCAATTTGTGTCAAAAGTCTGTGTATGGATTTAAGTGGACAAGTATACTGAAAATCATCGTGGCGGCAATTCTTGAAAGTCCAAATCAATGTGTGCATCTTATAGTACTAGTATAATTTCCTAAATTTGCTAATGACTCTCAATGGAAACAAGAATCTAGCATCAAAAGATTTTGGTAATAGTCCTGAATGATTTGATTACCTATATGATTCCATAATGATTCGTTACAGTTATGGTCAAAATAACTTGAAGCTGACGTTCAAGAAATAAATCTGTTAGATATCTATCTTAGGGTTTCCACCTCTCACAAAACCTACAAAAATATGTTTTACTTCTGTTTTTCAGTTTTAGTAGTTTCGTTTGTTTAATTTTGTCAGTTTAGTCGTTAAAAGTCGGACTACGTATTGCAATTTTGTATAGGATCTAATCACTTAAAAGGGTCACGTCTGAGGTGACCAAACTTGCTTTCAAATGTTAAAAGGGATCATGTCTGAGGTGATCAAAAGTTTTCAAAGTTAGAAATGATCATGTCTGAGATGATCGAATGCTCGTAATGTTTTACCAAGGGTAAAGTGTCAAATGGTCATAAAGTTAAAATCATAAGTATGAGTCAGTCGCACGACTGGACCAGGTATGGACCAGTCGTACGATTGCACCAGACGAATGAGCCCAATAGCACAACTGAGCCACATGTATGGCCCAAACATGCGATTGGACCATCAATATGAGGCAATCCAGGCGATTGGATCATCAGAACAAACCAATCGCATGAAGGAGAATGACCGAATGACTCAGTCGCACGACTGACTTCTAGTCGCACCCTGATGATGACCGATTGAGTCAGTCGCACGACTGAGTCTCAATCACACAAACCAGCTGTGCGATTAGGTCCAGTCGCACGACTGAAAGAAACCCTAGTATAAATAGAAGGGAAATCAGTCGCAAACCCTATTCACCCCCAATCACTCATTTCTTCGCACGACTTACCGATACTCTGCCCAAATTTCATCTGATTGTTCTTGGACTGTGATTATTACGTTCTAACAATTTCCAGTGACTCTACAGGTAATGTGCAACAATTTCTAGTCAAATGCTCAATCGATTAGTCATCAAAAGATCGAAATTTAAGCCCTAAAACTTAACCGAGACTAACTGGACCAATAAACTGATAAAACCAAGTAAAATGTTAAAATAAAGGTTATTAGGTGCTCTGTCGAGTGTATGCGAGACTAATGAGCTATTTCGCAATGTTTAACAATATGATTTGCTCAAAATTTGAATTTGAATGACCCAACAGTCTGTCATGCGAATGGGCGCCTTGATGAACCTCAATCGCACGACTGAGAGGGTGAATGGCTCAATCGTACGACTAAGATGGACGAATGTCACATTCGCACGGCTGAACCATGCAAATGAGTTCAGTCGCACGACTGATTCAACCGCTTGGGATAGCATACGTCTAAGCCAAATCGCATGCTCAATCGTACGTATGAGCTCAATCACACGACTAAACCTCAGTCACACAGTTCATTCGCATGACCAAACAGAAAGATTCAAATTAAGAACGTCATATGGCTATTCTCTTACACATACTAACGTTTATCCATTTTGTGTAACAGATGGCGAGTCGCTAGACCATGAGCATGAAGCACAACATATGTGATCACCTGGAATTGACTTCTAGGAATGCTGCAGATTTCTCTAGCATCGTTACTTTTTAACGGAGATTGAGCATCTTGCGTGCCATTTTGACACTGTGCACACCATACCGATCCCTTCAGCAGGCCTTCTGGGAAGGCGCGGTTGTGATAGGACCACAGAGCCCACATTATTAGGAGCTCTATCTTCGGTCATGCCATAGAGTTCTCAGAGGAGGATCTCGGACAGTATTAGAATTGGACATGATGCAGACTATCCAACCTGCTTGCACCCACTGACAGTGCGTGGTTGCTTTCTACGAGCCAAGTACTCGGGGGACATCACCGCAGGTGTGCTCAACAAGAGCAACCTGTGCCCCTAATTCAAGTACTGGGCACATGTACTGCTTAAGTGCATTGCCTCCCAGAAAGGAGGCTTTGATGAGCTGTCAGACCAGATACAGAATGCCTACGTGGCGTTGGTGCTGAACCACCCGTTTAGCTTCTCCAGATGATCTTCACCTACTTGGTAGAGAACATCGAGGTGAAGGGGAAGGAGGGATTTTGTATGTATCCTCGCTTCATGCAGATGGTCATTGATAAGAAGATCCCTCATCCACCTGAGGTGAAGGAGGACGTTGTAGTACTTGAGGTGATAGATGACACCACATTGGGCCGAATGAAGGTGTATAGGGGGAAGCAGGTTAAGCCCCCTGTGAGGAGATTGTTCGGGCACCTGGCCCAGGAGGATTACATGGCGCCCGCCAGGAGAAAGTGGCGCCACGAGGATAGTGATTCTGATACAGAGCAGATAGTTCTCCCCACCAAGACTCAGGGATGATAATAGTGGCGATAGTGGAGACACAAGCCCCACTCCATCTAGGGCACCACTACTGATATTACACATCCACCTCCCACTCATGGAGATGCTGACATAGCTGGTTTCCATTAGGATTTCAGGCCTGATGAGGAGGTGGAGAGTGATGATGAGCCGTTGACCAGAACGGTGGGCAGCAGGTGGTTGCCACTGACCATGGGATGGAGGCGGTGGAGGACGCCAAGCTGCGTCTGAGGAGACTACTAGAGATCATGCTTATACCCCAAACCAGCTAAGCATCCTAGGGGGAGCATCCTCCTTGAGGGCTTCGAGGAAGAAGAGGATGGCTCAGCCCCCTGAGATGAAGTTGAAAAGACGGAGGTTCACGCTGATTCCTACCTCCACTACCACTGCCACCATATCTACCATCACTCACCCACCCACTACCATAGCTACCACCACCAATACTACCACCTCACCCACCCACTACCATAGCTACCACCACCAATACTACCACCTCACCCACCATCACTACCACAGCCACTCCACCACCTATCTACACTACTTCCACCACCATTATAGCCTACCCATCACCACCCACACATATACCACCACCCATATTCCCCACAGGCACTACCATTACCACCAGCCACCAGTCCAAACTATCATCCCCCTAGCCATTCACTACAGGATCCTCCCTACCCTTTGTTGGGGTAGAGGATCAACTGGCAGCACTGAACAGGATGGTGCTAAAGCTGTGGGCTGCTGACGAGGAAAGAGCTGCACAGATCAGACAGCTTGTGGAGCAAAACGCTGCCCAAGCACAGCATCTCGCTCAGCAGGCCCAACTAATCGAGGATCAGGCTCAGCAGAAGGCGGTTCAAAGTCAAGAGATTGCCCAACTCCAAGAGCATAAAGTTTTATCCACTAAGAAGATTGAGGAGTGGAGGATGCCAATAAGACCATGATGCTCAAACTCAAAGGCACAAAGGATGAGCCTCTGAAGATACAAGAGGGTGATGATGATGATGATGATGATAGTGATGATAATGATGATGGTGAGATGAAGAGGATGTTGAAAAGGATGAGACAAAGGAGGAGATGATGAGGATGCAGGAGATAATGAAGAAGGTGGGGATGCATCTACATCGGGTGCCATACAAGCAAGAGAGAGGCGGACCTAGAAAAGTCAAGATCAAGGTGCCTCAACATCAGCCCCGACTGTAGAAGAGCATTTGATTCAGGACAAACATAATGATTAGATATTTATGTAAATTTAAATCATGTGTAATTGAATCATTATTAAGCTTGTGTACATAATGTTTATATTTATTTAATGTTACTGTCTTGATTATTGACTAATTGTTGATGTGTTTATACGTTTAAATCAAGCAGATCATTCATCTCAGCAAGATGAGTACGATTTTGCTCCCCTTCAGCAGATCAAGTCTCAACTCACAATGATACTTGATCTGCATGGGATCGTCAGGAGGTCTGTGAGTTACACTCCTGAAGGAGAAATAATTCACGACCTTACTGATGAGCAACTGGCTGAGATGTTCTGACAGAATCCAGATAAGCTTGTGCAGGATGCTCCGACTATTGACATGGATAGTGAAGATGAGCTTAATGATGTGGATGAGATTGAGATTGAAGATGCCACAGCATAACATTATCCAGAGTATGCTGACCACGAGGGAAATGTAGTCCCCAATCTGGGTGACACCCTTGTCGGTGATACATTTGAAACACTGGATAAGATGGAGCAGGAGTCGAAGAAGAAGAAAGATCAAGCCCAATTATAACGGACGCCGATGTCAATCTCAAAAAGGCTGAATGGGTGGCATGTTTTGCAGAGATTAGAGCCCAACGCAGTGCTACAAAGTCTAGTACCTACATAGCTTTACAAAGTGAAGAACCATCTGAAGGTGTCAGGAAAAATCATAGAGTGAGCATATTTTGATGATCTAAATGTTTATGCTATCAAGAGAGAGAAGGGAATCGAGTACTTCAGATTCCCACACGATCTGAAGACTCTACCCGGTTTTGAGCTTAACAGCTGGCCAAATTGAAGCTGCTATATGCTGACCCGCGAAATATGTCAGGCTGGTTTGAAGCTACTTTGAAGAGAGAGTACCACACCAGGTGGGTCAACTTCAAACCTCAACAACCAATGAGGTATATCAGAAGATCTGAAGTTGATGCCATTACTGGAAAGCCAATGTGTGCTGAAGTGGAGTCCTCCACACACAATGTCGAGAATCCCTCTAAGGGAAATTGTTGGACCAAAAGAACCAATGAGCCAGATCAGAAAAACCTTTAAGTCCCACAGACGTCACAAAACTACTGAAGACCACAACAGCTGAATACAACAGCTGATTACAAAGTCTGAAGACAAGTGCTGAAGACAAAGTCTAAAGACAAGTGCTGAAGACAAAGTCTGAAGACAAGTGCTGAAGACAAAGTCTGAAGACAAGTGCTGAAGACAAAGTCTGAAGACAAGTGCTGAAGACAAAATATGAACACAGGTGTTGAAGACAAAGTCTGAAGACACAAGTGCTGAAGACCAAAGTATCAGACGTTGTCACAACAGCTGAAGAGGTCTTCTTCAGTAGTTGTGACGGTTTACCTTTCAGTAATTTTATGTTTTATCTTTTCAGTAGTTTGACATAACAGCTGAAGAATACTTCTTCAGTTGTTGTGCTCATCAGTAGTTTTATATTTATTAGTAGTTTTGTAAAAACGACTGAAGAGCTTGTTCTTCGATCGTTGTAGTTTCAGTAGTTTTTTATCGGTAGTTTCTTATTTTGTACTTAACACTCTGATATGTTCTTAGTAGTCGTGAACATTTCAGTAGTTTGTTAAGAGTTAGTTATTTTTGTAATAGATCTGCCAGTTGTCACTTTCCCGTGATAACAGCAGCGATTGCACTCTATATAAGGAGTGTCAACCTATTGTAATAAAAGAATGATTTGATCAGAAATATTTGATATTATTGAAACATTCCTTGTTACAGAAATATATCTCTCGTTATAACCGTATTTGTTCTTAATGCATACGAGTATCAAATTCTTGCTACAATTTGTCTAATTCTTGTTCTTATTCCGTTGTGCTACACTCCATTACATCAAACTTGTGATCACTGATCCTGACAGAATTGCCTCAAGACTTCACTCCACACTTTTAATGGTGGTACTATGACTGGAGAATAGGTGAGGCGGTAATAGTTCTGAACATAAATAGAAATATGGAAACTATCAGGGTGTTTGACCTAATGTGGCTCACTAACTTGTCGACTGATGATGTTTACACCTTATACAAGTGGCCACTGTTCTATGACACGCAAGACATTGTACAAGCCCTCCATTTCCAAAACGTAATAAGACTCTGCTTTGTATTCAAAATACATGCTGGAGTTACAAGGGAGGAGAAATACAAGAAATATGAAGAGCCGATGAAGAATGTTAGATGATAGAGTAAACTAGGTCCAAGGGGGAGTTTGTAGATACATATGTACCTAGGTTATGAGCTTAATGTAAAATGTCTTTCATGTCTTACATATATGTAACCAAATGGGTTTAATGAAATATAATGTGTGGTTTATGCTTATTTTGTTTAATATTTCATTGATTAGTGTGTTTTAATGCTTATTGAACTAACTATATAGGTTTGTGTTTGTTTACATAGTTCTTAGTCAATAATGATTGAAAAACATGCTTAAACTTAATCGTGTGATGTTCTTATGTGAATGGACCATGCTAATGGACCATGCGCATGAACAACTTCATGGTAATGAATCGGTGCCACGAGTGTAACAAGAGATTGACTCAGTCACATGACTGAAGCCTCAATCATGCGAATGGATCAACCGCATGCTTCAATTGCACGACTGAACCATGCAAATGGTTCAGTCGCACGAATGAGAAACCCTAACCAATAAATACCACTTAATTTGTGGAAAAACATAACAATTTGAATACCTACGTACTAAATCGCACCCTAGGCGTCCAGAGACCCTAGAACACCTGTTCCAAGTTCATAGATTGTTGTAAATCGTCCTACTATCGTTCTTGATGTTTAATTACATTCTTGGATTGATTTTACACGCGTTCTCACTGATTGGATCGCCAATCAAATAGGATTCTGCACTATTTGAGTTGGTATACATGTAAATCAGTTAGTACTCCAAACACAATCCATAGTCGCGCATTTGCTGCTTGTTAGGTGAGGACCGTGTACTGAATGGAGTACTAATTGATCCACGTGTATACCAAATCAAATAGTGTGGAATCCTATTTAATTGGCGATCCAATCAATGAGAAAGTTAACCCGATCGATATAAGATTAATAAACGCTAAGAACTAATAGCAATCGATTAAGAACGATATATGAACTTGGACTGGCTTTCTCAGGTGTTCTGGATGGCTAGGGTATGTGTATGAGTCGAATTACTCAAAGTCTTTCATTTTTCCATGAATTAAGTGGTATTTATAGGTTAGAGTTACTCATTCGTGCGACTGAACCATTCGCATGGTTCAGTCATGCGACTGAGTCATGCGGTTGATCCATTCGCACAACTGAGTGTTTTATCGTGTGACTGAGTCAATCTCATGTCACGATTGTATGACTGATCCAGTCTCTTGGTTCAGTCATACGACTGCTTTGTTAGCACGAAGTTATTCATGCATATGGTCCATTAGCATGGGCCATTCGCATGAGAACTTCATATGACCAAGTTTGAATATGTTTCACAATCATTATTTGACTTAGATCTATTCAAACAACCACAAACCTATATAGTTAGTTCAATAAGTGTTAATACAGAATAACCAATGAAATATTAAACATTATAAGCATAAACCACACATTGTATTTCATTCAACCATCCAGTTACATATATGTAAGACATGAAATACTTTTAAATTAAGCTCATAAACTAGGTATATATGTATCTACAAACTCCCCTTTGGACCTAGTTTATCTATTGTATACCATTCTTCATTAGCTCTTCATATTTCTTGTACTTCTCCTCTCTTATGACTCGTGCATGTATTTCAAAAGCAAAGCAGAGTCATATCACATTCTGGAATTGGAGAGCTTGTACAATATCCTGCAAGTCATAGAACAGTGGCCACTTGTATAAGGTGTAAACATCATCAGCCGACAAGTTAGTGAGCCACATCGGGTCAAACACCCTAATAGTTTCCATGTTTCTATTTATGTTCAGAACTATGACCGCCTCACTCGTTCGCCAGTCATAGTACCACCACTTAAAGTGTGGAGTGAAGTCCTAAGGCATTTCCCTTAGAGGGATTCTCAACATTGTGCACGGAGGACTCCACTTCGGAACAATCTTTGGCTTCCCAGTTATGGTATCAACTTCAGATCTTCTGATATACCTCGTTGGTTGTTGAGGTTTGAAGTTGACCACCGGGTGTGGTACTCTCTCTGGTGTCGGATTATTTAACTGATTTTTAACCTTACAGCCACTGTCATTTCATCCACTAAACCATCACATCACC
This sequence comes from Flaveria trinervia, assembly GCA_025506515.1. NCBI lineage: Eukaryota > Viridiplantae > Streptophyta > Magnoliopsida > Asterales > Asteraceae > Flaveria > Flaveria trinervia. The sequence goes on along the minus strand of CM046442.1, from coordinate 28,162,176 downwards.
TTATCCTAACCCCCATTACCGCCTCTCCATAATCTTTTAAATAATCTCAACTATTCACTTTCACTCTCTTACTTGCAAACTTTACAGCCCAAGAAATTTTTCCTACTCATCATTACCCAGCTCAAATCATTCCCATTCACCTTTCCAAATGGCCTTCAACCATCAGCACAACCAAGTCGGCACAATGTGATGGTTTAGATCTTCTGAAGTACTATATGCCTTTTTCTCTCTTCACGGGATATACATTCAGATCCTCAAAATGAGCCCATGCGATGATCTTGCCTCACACCTTTAAGTGTTTCTTGACTTTGTACAACTTGGTATGAACATTTCGCTTTGGTGCAGTGCGCATGGCTCGGATCTCAGCAAAACATGCCGCCCAATCAACCTTTTTGATATTGACATCAGTGTCTGAGGTTTTGGCTTGATCTTTATTCTTCTTCGACTCGTGCTCCATCTTATCCAGAGTTTCAAAAGTATCACTAACAAGGGAGTCACCCAGATTGGGGACTACATTTCCCTTATTGTCAGCATACTTTGGATAATGTTGTGCAGTGACATCTTCAATTTCAATTTCATCCACATCGTTAAGCTCATCGTCACTATCCATGACCACAGTAGGAGCATTTTTCACAATCTTATCTGGATTCAGTCAGAACATGTCAACAAGTTGCTCATCAGTAAGGCCGTGAATTATTTCTCCTTCTTCAGGAGTGTAACTCACAGACCTCCTGACGATCCCTTGCAGATCAAGTATCATGTGAGTTGAGACTTGATCTGCTGAAGGGGAGCAACGTCATACTCATCTTGCTGAGATATGTGATCTGCTTGATTTAAACATATAAACACATCATGCATCAGTAAATAATCAAGACATTAAACATTAAATATATATACATTAACATTCAAACACATAAGTTTAATACAATATTGTTCGACCAAAAGAACCAATGAGCCAGATCAGAAAAACCTTTAAGTCCCACAAGACATCACAACAACTGCTGAAGACTTGATCAGCTGTTTGACAAAGTGTGAAGATCAACAGCTAAAGACTAAAGTACTGAAGACTTCAACTGCTGAAGACCAAAGTCTGAAGATCAATAGCTGAAGACTAAAGTACTGAAGATCAACAGCTGAAGTACAAAGACTGAAGACATCAGCTGAAAACATCAGCTGATGACAACAACTGAAGTTCTAGAAGTCCAAGTACTGAAGCCTTCAGAGTTTGTCACAACAACTGAAGAAGCATTCTTCAGATGTTGTGATGGTTTCCGTTCAGTAGTTTTATTATTTATTTTAGTACTTGTAAAACGACTGAAGAGCATGTTCTCCGGTCGTTGTTGTTTCAGTAGTTTCTTTTCAGTAGTTGTAGTGATAGTTAACACTTGGTATTTTTGTAAGAAGATGTCAGCTGTTTGACATCTTCAGTAGTTATGTTAACTTTCAGTAGTTTGAATAAATCTGTTAGATGTGACTATCAAGTGACATCAGCAGACGTCACATCTCCTATATAAGAGATGTTGACCTAATTGTACGTGTGACATTTTTGCCACCACGAAAGCATATGAATGAAATATTCTATTTGCAGAATTCTCTCTCTATATAACCGTTTACTCTTACATTGAATATCAATTGTGTTCTTGTGAATTGTCTAATTCATTATTCGAATTCCGCTGTGATACTCTCTAATCATTCAAACTTAGATCACTGATCCTAACAAATGGTATCAGAGCGGGTTAATCATTGATCGATCTAACAATTGATCATTGAAGCTGCTATTCGATATCTATGTTTGATTGAATTAGCATATTTGCAAGAATGGTTATAGATAATTGAATCTCTGCTGCTTTCGTTATTTGCTTTGAGTTTTCTCTTGGTTCAATTGGTTTGTTGTGTTTTGTTCTAAATCTGTTAATACTTAATTGAATTTGGTTGAATCTGAGAATGACTACTCCTTCTAATGACCCTCACAATACCGGTTCCTCAACCAAGCCTCCGATGCTGGTTAGGACTGAGTATAACATATGGCAATGAAGAATGCTTCATCACCTGTCTATTAACAGTTCAGGTTGTTGGACTTCTGTGGTACATGGTCCACACAAGCCTATGGTGAACAATCCGGAAACCAATCAATGGTTCCAAAGAAGAAGGAACAATACTCAGATGAGGATCGGAAACTGTTTGAGATTGATGCTAAAGCGCATGGTATTCTGGCAATGGCTCTGCCTAATGAAATCTATTCTGGGCTTATGCATCATGAAACTGCTCATGACCTCTAGAATGCATTGAAGGAACAATTCGGTGGAACTGATGAGGTCTTAGCAAATAACAGAGAAATCCTTGCCTAACAATATGAGACATTCTCTCATAGGAAGGGTGAGACACTGACTCACCAGTTTGGGCGTTTTTCCTGTTTGATCTCTGAGCTGAAAATGGTCAAACATGAATTCACCAATAGCCAGATGAACAACAGATTCCTCAGATCACTGCCTGAGAGATGGGACACATATACCATTGTCCTACGCTCCAGTGCAAATCTGGATAGCCTATCTCTCACCCAACTCCATGGGGAACTGCTTACATTTGAAAGAGATATAGAGCAGAAAAGGAAACTGGCATCATCAGGAAAGCTCACTGATGACTTTGTACCAGGGAACACTACCTTGGTTGGTCATGAGCCAGAATATGCTGCATCTGACAGTAATTATGATGCGCATATAGATTTCTCCTCAAACAGTCCTGATCATGTATTTGTTGGTGTTGATAGTCAGTCTAGCTGTAATAGTGACAACTTATGCTTCATCATGGATGATCTGAAGGGTATTGCTGATGATGACTTAGAAGAGATGGATATTCTAAGCCAAATGGCCTTGGTTAATATCAGATCCCAAAAATTCTACAAGAGAATTGGTAGGAAATTCCCTGGACTCTCTGGCAAAACCAAGGTGGTTTTGACAAGAGTAAGTTAAGATGTCACAAATGCCACAGGCTTAGGCACTTTGCAAGAGAGTGTAGATCATCTGGATCTAACTCCTCTGCACCCTTTGTGACCTTTCCAAGTAATATTCAACAAAATAGAGGGCAACATCTTGCTAGTTCTGGTCATCATTCACAACCTATATCTCCTGCATATTTTGTCCCTCAGGGTCAATGTCATATCCTATCCCTGCTGTTACATGCCTCAGCCAAATCCAGTTCAAGCTCCTATTGCACAACAACCACAAGCATTACCTGAGCCTCTACCATCTCAATCATCTCAATCACAACCTTATCACAGTTCTTCACCCCTAGCATTATTGACTGGAGCAGTTTAACAGATGATCTCTCTGGTAATGAGCATTTATTTGTATGGTCAACATGGTGGTGAACATCCTTTTGGGAATCTAGCTCTCATGACCCTGGAATCTACTGAGAGTTCATGCTCCAATGCATCTTCTTCATAGGTAACCCAGGTATCCTCTGAGGCTAAGGCCAAGCTTTGTTCTGAATCTTGCATAAAGCATTTATCTCTATTAGAGAGGCAAATGTAGCTTTAATAAATCAAAATTTAGAACTTGAGCAAAACCTTTCCAAAAGAAAAGCTGAATATGAGTCTCTTATTAAGGATAAAGATGATGAGATCTATAAGCTTAAATGCTAATTAAATGATGAAAAGGCTAAGCTAGAGGTCATTCTTGAGGACCATAGAGAAGTCAAAGAAAAACTTGCAATTACCCAAGTTGAGTGTGACCGCTGGGTGTCATCCTGCAAGGGATTTGAAATGCTGCTCAGTAAGCAATCTGCTTCGAATGTGAAGTTCGGAATTGGTTACAACCACATTGCACCACCAACAGATTTTACTCCAAAACCAATAGTAAAATCTGAAGGTGAAAGCAATTTCCAACCACATCATCATGTGCATCATCCTTAAGTGATCTCCCAAAATCACAAGATGAAATCAGTGTTGATACCTCAGCAAATCAATTGGCTGATGGGTTAACTATTGATAAGCACATGAAGCTGAGTACTTCAGATGTTGTCCCTCAAAGTACTTCAAGTACTGAAGGGCAAGTTACAACAACTGAAAAGCATTTCAAATCAACTGAAATAAAAAGATTAACAACTGCTGATAAAGAACAGCTGAAGAACAAGTCTTCAGTTGGTACAGATCCTCAGTACTAAACAAATGTACTGAAAGGAGGAAAGTACTGAAGAGCACACCTTCAGTAGTTTCCACATCAGCAGTTGATCAATCTAAGATGAAGAATAAGCCATGTGAAATATGTGGTAAATTCAATCTTCTTTTTGATGAATGTTAGTACAAAAAGGATTCCAAATTCAACAGAGATAAGCTCATTAAAATCCAGATGGATGAAATGAAAAATGAGTTTGAGACCAAGTTGTACCACAATCATCCCATGTGATAAACCCAAGACTTCAACAAAATCCAAAAAGAAGGATAGGGTTCATCACAAAACAGCTGATAGTGCTCCTAATGATAAACATCAGCCTAAGTCTGTGAATTTTAAGGAGGAAATGGTGGGTCATAGGTACTCATCAAACACAAGTACTGATATGTCACAAGAGCTGAAAGCTTTGGCAACAAATCAGACACAACTTGTTATGATGGTTCTGCATTTGTTGGGGAGAGTTAACCAACTAGATGCACCTGTGATCAAACCACTGAAAAGGCATTCCAAGCCAAATCCAAAGAATCCATTTCAGTACCATCTCCTTCTTCATCAGCTGTTAATCAAAAGAACAAGTTATGGTTACATCTATTGATGAAAACAGACCCAAAACCAAAAAGGTTTGGGTCTCTAAACCTAACTAGTTACTTTTGATGAATGCATGGTTCTTCAGCATGCCAAAGGAGCATCTGGTATGTGGACAGTGGAGGATCTATGCATATGACTAGGAGCAGTTCTCTTCTTAATGACTACTCTCAAGGAAAGAAGGGATTTGTTTCATTTGGAAATGATGCCAAGGGTTACATCATTGGGAAAGGATTTGTGTCTAATGGACAAATCTGGTTTGATGATGTTAACCATGTGGAGAATCTCAAGTATAATCTGCTGAGTGTCAGTCAGATGTGTGATAAAGGGCATGTTGCACTTTTCACAAGCCAGAACTGCAGGATTCTGTCTCCCAAGTTCTGAGGCTGATTGACAAGGTATTGGATGAACATACTCTCTTGAAGGCCAACAGGATTAGAAGAGTATATGCCTTGGATTTGTCAAAGAAGATTGATTTGAAGGGTCATCCATGCCTGTTCTCCAAAGCCTCTCCTCAGGAATCTAAACTGTGGCATAGAAGGTTGGGTCATGTTAATCTCAAAAACATGAATCAACTGATCCACAATAGTTTAGTGAGAGTTCTACCAATAAAGGAGTTCTATTGTGATGAAACCTGCACTGCTTGTTTAAAAGGAAAACGACACAAAGTCTCATTCCCTTCTATTAAAGAACCTAAGTCCACTGCCTGCTTGCAGTTACTACACATGGATCTATTTGGTCCTGTGAGGGTGATGAGCATGGCAAAGAAGAAATACTGTCTGGTAATTATGGATGATTACTCCAGATTTGTATGGACTTTCTTTCTGCATTCAAAGGATGAGGTTGCTCAGAAGATTATAAAGTTTGTGTTGTATGTTGAGAAGCAGTATTCCCTATCAGTCAAGTGTATAAGGAGTGACAATGGAACAGAATTCAGAAACCATACACTTGATTATTTTATCTCTCAAAGGGAATCAAGAGGCAGTTTAGCATCCCAAGGACTCAAGAACAAAATGGAGTAGTGGAGAGAAAGAACAGGACCTTAATTGAAGCTGCAAGGTCAATGTTGGCTGACTCTGGTTTGCCATTGACCTTTTGGGCTGAAGCTGTCAATACAGCTTGCTATGTGCAAAATAGAGTGTTAGTACATAATTTGGCTCCTTTGATTTCATTTTTCAGAGCCTTTGGGTGTCCTTGTTTCATTCTTAACACAAAGGATCAACTCCTCAAATTTGATCCTAAGGTGGATGCAGGGTATTTTGTTGGTTATTCATGTACTTGTAAGGCATACAGAGTCTTCAACTGCAGAACAAAGATAGTTGAAGACACGCTGCATGTGAAGTTTAATGAATCTCCAAAGAACAAGATTCCACAAAACCCTATGGAGTTATTTGATTTAGACATACTGCAATATGTTCCTTATCAACCTCCAGCTGTTGCAGATCATGTGGATAAATCATCTTCTGTAGCATGTCTTCCACCTGGTGGTACTGAAGATGATGATATCAGTACTCACCTTTTCAAGTTTAGTGACCAACTGCCTGTGTCTACTAAACTTGATGTTCCTGTAGCTTCAGTAGCTCCATCCACAACAAATGCTGATGAGATTTCTGATTCCTCTACATCATTTGACTTTCCATCTAATACTTGGTTTCAAGAATCTGGATCAACATCTGCTGCTGCTGAGCCTGCTACAAACACTTGCACTGATCCCATAGTGCACCAAGAGCTGAAGAATCACCCCATGTCTCAAATCATTGGTGATATCAATGCTGGTGTCTCAACCAGAAGTCAATTGTCTAACTTCTGCTTCTATGCTCTCTTCATCAGTCAGCTAGAGCCAAAGAACTATCATGTTGCTTTGAGAGACAATGGATGGGTTGAAGCCATGCAGCTTGAGCTACTTCAGTTCAAAAAGCAGCAAGTGTGGAAACTGGTTCCTCTACCCCCAGGTAAGTGTGCAATAGGCACTAAATGGGTGTTTAGGAATAAAACTGATAAAATGGGCTTATTGTCAAGAACAAGGCTAGACTGGTTGTACAAGGGTTTTCTCAAGAAGAAGGTATTGATTATGATGAAACCTTTGCCCCAGTAGCCAGACTAGAGGCAATTAGATTGTTCTTAGCCTATGCTACATTCACAATCTTAAAGTTTTTCAAATGGATGTCAAAAGTGCATTTTTATATGGTAAAACAAAAGAAGAGTTTATGTGTGTCAACCACCAGGTTTTGAGGATAATAAACATCCTGATTGGGTGTATAAACTTGATAAGGCTCTTTATAGGTTGAAACAAGCTCCTAGAGCCTGGTATGAAACACTTTCCATTTTCTTCTTAAAAATAATTTCACTAGAGGCTCCATAGATAAAATTTTGTTTATTAAGAAGGTGGATCAACATAAGCTACTTGTTCAAATTTATGTTGATGATATTATTTTTGCATCCTGATCCCCAGTTGTGTGATGATTTTACATGTTTAATGAAACAAAAGTTTGAAATGAGTGCAATGGGAGAATTACAGTTCTTTCTAGGCTTGCAAATCAAACAAAAGGCCGATGGAACCTTTATTCATCAGTCAAAATATACAAAAGATCTTTTGCAAAAGTTTGATTTACAAAATTGTAAGCCCTGTTCTACTCCCATGTGCAACACCACACAACTGGATGTAGGTCAGAAAGGTAAAACTATTGATGAAAACACTTTACAGATGTAGATTGGGTCCTTGATGTACTTAACAGCTTCTAGACCAGATATCATGTTTGCAACTTTGTTGTTCTAGATTTCAGGCTGCTCCTAAAGAGTCTCATTTGATTGCAGTCAAGAGGATCTTTAGATATCTGCAAGGTACACAATCTCTAGGTTTTGGTATTCCACTGGACACTCTTGCAAATAGTTGCTTTTTCTGATAGTGACTATGCAGGGTGTAAGTTAACCAGAAAGTCAACTTCTGGTGGATGTCAATTCCTAGGCAACTGTTTGATTTCTTGGCAGAGTAAGAAACAAACATCTGTTGCTACATCCACTGCTGAAGCAGAGTACATTGCTGCTGTAAGATGTACTTCTCAGGTACTCTGGCTTTAGAATCAACTTTTGGATTATGGCATTACAGAGACTAAGACTCCATTATTAATGGACAGTGCTTCAGCTCTTTGCATTGTCAAGAATCCTGTCCAGCACTCTAGGACCAAACATATAGAGATCAGACACCATTTTATTAGGGACTGTTTTGAAAAAGGTCTGATTGATCCAAAGTTTGTGCCTAGTGCTGATGAGCTTGCAGACATTTTTACTAAGCCTTTGGATAGTTCAACTTTCCAAAACCTTGTGTTAAGGCTTGGTATGCTGCAGCTAGAATAAGTGACAACTACTAATGATCTCAGTAAACAAGTACTGATGATCATTAGTAAACATCACAAATAAGTACTGATTCTGTTACAAACTACTGTTGTAGTTAAACTACTATGTTAGTAAAAACAGATAAGTACTGTTGTCCTATGAAACAGCTAAAAACAGCCAAAAAGACCAATGAGTAAGTGTTGAGGACAGTATGAAACAGCTGAAAAGCTAAGAATTGACGAAAACTACTGATGGGAATTTTCTCTTAAGTTGTTTCTAAAACTGCTGTTTCATCTTAAACAACTGAAGCAAAACCAATGTCTTCAGTAGTTTCACAACTACTGATGACTAACACCATGTCTTCAGCGTTTACATCAACTGATGACAAAACCATGTCTTCAGTAGTTTCACAACTACTGATGACTAACACCAAGTCCTCCGTTGTTTCCAACATCTGAAGTCAAAACCATGGTTTTCAGTAGTTTTATAACTACTGATGCCTAAAACCAAGACTTCAGTTGTTTCAACATCTGAAGGTTAATACCACGTCATCAATCGTTTAAAATTACTGATGATTAACACCAAACCCTTCAGTTGCTTTTTAACCCTTACCGTATAAATACCTCATCTTACAGAGCTTCATCATCTCAAACCTAACGTTCAAAAACTCAGAACCTTCTCTCACATTAATGGCGAACATGCAGCTAAACCATGACACAACTGTGTTGCCTACCTTACCAAATCACCTTTCTGGATGAAGTTTGATACTACATTGATCTAATGGTCCATTCTCCATACAACACGGCCTTCCTTATCAATCCTACCATTTATGCCGAATCCTTAAACAGTTCTGGACGAACGTCACCCTTACCACTGGGGAGAATGACACCGAGTCTCTCCAGTCGTTCGTCAACTGTCGTAAGGTGGTCATCACTCCGGCAATCCTTCGCCAACCCTACAACTGGATGATGCCACCTTCCCGCTGGATATTCAAAGGGCATCACTGATCTATCGTTTGCCCAACATGGATATCAGGGTAACCTCAGCGCTTTACCATCCTAAAGAGGCATTCCATGACACAGAACGCCTTACTTTCATATGGTGAATGTCTGCCTAGCCCCTAAGACTTCGTCTTGGGATCAAATGTCAACCAGGTGGCAGCAGGTATTTTTCTATTGAGCAACAAAACTTAAATTTTCTGAAATATTATTTCTTGAACTTAAGGATATGGTCTCAAAACCTATTCTAACCGATGGATATTATATCCACGGTTCATAATGGCCATAATAGAGAACAGCTGAAAGCTGAGGGACTTGTTGGCCTTGGAGTCCCTGCCATGGCTGTATTGCCTGAAGTATACTCCAGGCATAACTCGACCAATCACTCAAACAGGCTACCAAGCTGCGAAAACCCACGCAGCAGCTGGAACCCACAGTCAACCTCCAAACCCAAAGTCCCCACCAAACCCAACACAAAGAAACCCAAAAAGGTTGTTCAGGGAGATGAGTCCCTAAGGATGCCCCTGCAACACAAACGCAGGATATATCTACTGGCCATAACCCACCAGTAGATACACGTACTCACCCACCCTCAACCGCTCTGGCTTCCTCTCAACAAGATCCTGTAGCAACCACATTTGGGGCACCTATCCATCTGGAACCTTCCTCATTGAGGAGGTTGCCATTGAAACGCACCACTCTCCCCGGGTGCATACTGCTTTCACACCATCTCCCACTGCAACCGCCCCCCAAAGTCCTACCATAATAGTTGCAAAAGTGCTGACTCAGTTGCATTCCTCACCCCTCCCTAGATACCAATCAAAACTGGGATAGCCTCAACCATTGAGGGGGAGGACCAAAGTGCTTCTGATACCCCACAAACATGGGTTACAATGTTCAATCTCCAAGTGTAGAAAAGGAGATATCGACTTCTGGTGAGGCTGCCACTTCTCCTGCTTTGCAAATGATCAGGATGAAGTTGGTACCATCCATAAGACCTCACCAGAGGCAACTGCCAATGAAGGCCATAGTCCTGAGGCAGGAAGTCCCCAGTACCAAGAACAAGGGGCACATGCTACTACTGATACACCTCAGAGCATGTACATTCTGATTCAATCAAAGAGGTCAGGTGATTCAGCACAGACTGATGATGACCTGGGCTTTTTCTACGATGTTCTAGCCCACAATACCATCCTAGAGAATGAGGTGAGCAGACTCAAAGAGCTACTTGCCAAAATGTCTCAGGATCAAAGACCATCTACCCCACAAACCCCACAGATGGCACCTTCAATTGAAGGTTTACCAAACACTGAGCCTACACACATAAGAGCCACCAGCCTCTGCTTCGGCACCACCTCTCAGGGATAGAACCCCTCTGAGCAGATGGTTGCTATCTTTCAAAACTCCTTACCTCTCATCACTCCCATCATCACTGACATAGTGCATAAAGCCATTGATGAGAGGATTCCTCAAATCTACAAACCCTCATTGATGATGCTGTTCATAAATCTCTTTCTGCCTTCCAAACCCCTGATTCCAATGCAACCAAAAATGGGGAGACTGCAAAGTCAAAGGCAGTGAAAGACAAGAAAAGAAGAGAGTTGATGCTGAGAAAGAGCCTAAAAAAGAGAAACAACCTGAGAAAGAAAAGGAGGTTGAGAAAGAACTGATCTCAGAACAGTTAATTACATATAAAAGAAAGAAAAGTGCTGAGTCAAGAGCTGATGAAGAGAAATCATTAGAAGACCTTGTTAAAGATGCTGATGAAGCTCATAGCAGATCAATGGATACAATTATAGATCAGCTATTTAGACATGGTCATGACATAGCCAATTAGACTCTGAGATCAAAATGCTGGAAATAGAAGAGATACAATCAAGATGGGCCGGTTATAGTGTGATGGAAAGGGAGAGATTGGAAATCATGATCAGGTTCATAGCTAAATATCTTGGAAGATCATTGATTGAAATCAATTCATGGTCCAGGGACAACATCTTGGCAATAACCACCAAGATCTGCTCGTCTGAAGTATATACCAAAGGGTTGGTCATTGAAGCTTTGAATGAAGCTGGTGCTAGGAGCAGGACTGAACTGGTCAAACAATCCAAAGCCTCACTTAAATCTAAAATGCTAGAATAGCCTGTCAACATTCCCACACCAAAACCACCACAACCACAACCAAAACCAATTCCCTTAACCATAAAACAAATAGCCGATGATGTACCCCAGAAGAGGAAGAGAATGGTACTGAGGCTAGAAGAGGAAGAAGAAGATAATGATGAAGATGAAGATAGGCTGCCAATCTCAGCTGTTATACAGTTGCCTAAGGCCATAAGTCACCCTCCAACAATTACTCCTGAATCTCAAAGACAAATTGTGAAAGTGAAGTTAGAAGAAGAAGAGCTTCACAAACAACATGATGAGGAATTCTTGAGAAGAGTCGACAAAGCATATGCTGTCACATCTTCAATCATCAATATGAAGAAACATGCTCAGAGATTATACACTCTCAGACACACATTTCAATATCAAAAAGAGAGAGTGAGGATTTGGCCTGATCCCAGGGTGTCTCATAAGATTCAAAAGAAAAATATTCACAAAGATACATTGGCCAAGTAAAGAAGATTGTAGATGAAGTGATCTCTCTGGCCTTTGTAGTATCACCTTGGGAGATCCTAGATGACTTCAAGAAAGCCTATAAAGCTATACTGACCCCACAAAAGATGTTGGAGAATAAAGTGGTGAAAAAGGGATTAGTGTATAGGAGGCTGAGGAAGTTAGAAAGAATGAGCTCCAGTTGTTCTTAGAGGTATTCACCCAGATGAATTCACATATAGAATCATAAAAACTATGGAGCTAAAAAATGGGAAGCAGGTCAAATACCTATCTGAGTACTATGGGCCAGAATCACTCTTTGAAGGAGAAACAGAAGAGCTTACCATGGAGGAACAATAACCTTCCTTGAGGCCTATACAGGGAGTCTTACAGACTCATATTTGGGAAGTAGATCTCATGGATGGGGAACAGCTCTGTGTCCAGTTCCCCAAGACAGAGTTCCCATCCTTCCTTTGCCAAACAGATCATTGAGACTTCTTCCCAGGCCTGTGCTTACAAGGGTCACTTCTGAGTTTATCTAGAAGACAAAAAGACCAATCCTTCTGCCATAATAAGGGGGACATCTTCAATAAGCTTAAAGGTTTTGGCTGCATTGGTTCAGGGGGAGTTTGTTGGACCAAAAGAACCAATGAGCCAGATCCGAAAAACCTTTAAGTCCCACAAGACATCACAACAACAACTGCTGAAGACTTGATCAGCTGTTTGACAAAGTCTGAAGATCAACAGCTAAAGACTAAAGTACTGAAGACTTCAACTGCTAAAGATCAAAGTCTGAAGATCAACAGCTGAAGACTAAAGTACTGAAGATCAACAGCTGAAGTACAAAGACTGAAGACATCAGCTGAAAACATCAGCTGATGACAACAACTGAAGTTCAAGAAGTCAAGTACTGAAGGCTTCAAAGTTTGTCACAACAGCTGAAGAAGCATTCTTCAGTTGTTGTGATGGTGTTCCGTTCAGTAGTTTTATTATTTATTTCAGTACTTGTAAAACGACTGAAGAGCATGTTCTTCAGTCGTTGTTGTTTCGGTAGTTTCTTTTCAATAGTTGTAGTGATAGTTAACACTTGATATTTTTGTAAGAAGATGTCAGCTGTTTGACATCTTCAGTAGTTGTGTTAACTTTCAGTAGTTTGAATAAATCTGTTAGATGTCACTATCAAGTGACATCAGCAGACGTCACATCTCCTATATAAGAGATGTTGACCTAATTGTACGTGTGACATTTTTGCCACCACAAAAGCATATGAATGAAATATTCTATTTGTAGAATTTCTCTTCTCTATAACGTTTACTCTTACATTGAATATCAATTGTGTTCTTGTGAATTGTCTAATTCATTGTTCGAATTCCACTATGATACTCTAATCAATCAAACTTAGATCACTGATCCTAACAAATATTCAAAATACACATGATTTAAATTACACAAAACTCTATGCATTACTTTTATCTTGGATATGTGTTCTTCTGCTATCGGGGCTGATGTCGAAGCACCTGGATCTTAAGTCTTTCTGGTCCGCCTCTCGTTAGCTTCCTGTGAACCCGAAGCAGATGACTCTCTTCATCCTTCAGAGTCTCCTCCATCCTCATTATCACCTTCATCATCACCATCATCATCACTATCATCATCATCACTATCATCACCATCATTTCCATCTCCCTCTTTGTTCTTTAGAGGCTCGTCCTTTGTGCCCTTAAGTTTGAGCAGGATGGTCCTCTTAGCATCCTCCAACTCCACAATCTTCATAGTAGATAAGACATTTTGCTCCTTGAGTTGGGAAACCTCTAGACTCTAAGCAGCCATTCGTTGTGCCTGCTGCTCAATCTGTTGGCACCTGTTGAGATATTGTTGTGATTGTGGCAGTAGTAAGCTCCACTAACTGATGGATCTGAGCAGTCTTCTCGTCATCGGCTGCTAACAGCTTCAGCACCATACGGTTTAGTGCTGAGAGCTGTTCCTCTACCCCACTGGGAGGTAGAGATGATCCTGATAGAAAGGAGGGGTAAGATGATGGTCCTGCTTGGAGGCTAGAGGTGGTGGTGGTGGCAGTGGTGTATATGGGAGGTGGTATGTGTGTGGGTGGTGATGGGTAACCAGAGGTGGTGGTGGATGTAATGTGGGGAAGTGATGTAGTGGCTAAGGTAGTGGTGGTGGTGTGGTGGTGGCAGTAGTGGTGACAGGTGGTATGGTGGTAGTGGTGATGGGGGGAGAGGTAGATGTAGTGGGTGGTATGGTAGAGGTGGTGGTTGTGGTGCTGGTGGTGATAAGGTCATCCTCCTCTTCTTCGACTTCATCCCATGGGTTTGAGCCATCCTTTTCCTTCTCTTGCCTATGGAGGTGGATGCTCCTTGTGGGATACTGCTGGGCTGACCTGGTGAGTAGCTGGGGTCAGCTGCAGTCTCCCCAGAGTGTTAGGGCGTCCTCCAACCTCCCGAATGCCTCCATCAGTGGCAACCACCCTGCTGCCCACTGTCCTAGTGAGAGGCTCCTCATCACTCTCTTCCTTCTCATCGGAAGGATAGAAATCCTGGTGAAAGCTGGCAGTGGTGGCATCTGTATGAGTAAGGGGTGGAGATGTAGTATGAGCAGGGCTGGCCGTGTCTCCGTCATCATCATCAAAGTCATCAAATGGAAGAGCAATTTGCTCAACATCTGAATCACTCTCCTCGTGTCGCCACTTACGCCTTCCTAGCGCACACGTACTCCTCCCGGGCTAGATGCCCAATCAGTCTCTTTACAGGGGGTTTGATCTGCTTTCCCTTGTAGAGCTTCATGCAGCTAGTGTCGTGTCATCCATCACCTTAAGTGACACCGCGTCCTGGCTCTCCTTAGGCAGAGAGGCAGCTTCTCATCAATAATCATCTGAACAAACCTCGGGTACATGCAAAAACCCTCTTTGCCCTTAGCCTCCAAATTCTCAATCAGGTATGAGAATATCATGCTCGAGAAGTTGAAGGGGTGATTCAGCACCAATGCCACGTAAGCATTCTGAATCTTGTCTGAAAGATCATCAAAGCCACCCCTCCTTGAAACTAAGTACTTAAGTATCACATGTGCTAAGTACTTGTACTGAGGACACAGGTTGCTCTTGTTGAGCACACCTGCATTTATGTCCCAAGAGTACTAAATCCTGAGGAAACACCCTCTCACTGTCAAAGGGTGTAGTCTGGTCGGGTGATCTGCATCGTCACCTAGATCTGGTACTCGATGAATATCTGCAGCTGTCACCTCTATATCCAGCCCAAAAATATTACTCCGGATGATGTAGGGCTCACGTGATCGATCAACTGATGCACCCGCCTAGAAGGCCTGTTGTATAGACTTGTAGGGAGTGCATGGTGTAGATATGGCTGTGTGAATCCGTGACCTCTTCAGAAAAGCGATGATGCCAGCAAACTTGGCAGTGTTCTGAGTTGTGGTGTCCAGATGTTGTAACACCCGGTTATTTAATAATGTACCAAGAAATGAAGAATAAAATAAAGAAAATCAATAAAGCCCAAGTGGAAGGACTAAAAGTGTCCAAAAGGACGAAATCTTTGAAAAGTTGGTGTAAAGGTGGGCATGGCCGCCCACTGTCTTTTCACATCACTTTTCACTTCGGATTTAGAGAGAGAGAGAAAGGAAGAGAGTAGAACTCTCGGCTGAAGAAAAGAAGAAGAAGAGAAATTGAATTCAAGGTAAGAATTCAAGGTTTTAAGTGTTTATGACGAGTTTTCTCTCGGTTACATGCTTATGTGCTTATATGCTTGTGTGTGTGTCCGTGTGTGTGTGTGTTGGAGTGTTTTTAGGTGTTTGAACTCATTTGAAAGCGGGTTAGAAGGAAGAAACACCCAAGTTGCACCAGGTGAGTTTCTAGACCCCGGTTTTACTTGTTTTAAACTCTCTTTGGGGCCGAAAATGTATTAAAACGATTTTCAAATGTTTATGTATATTTACATGTATGTATTATGCATGTTGGATGATGATTCTTGAATGCTTATAGGTTGTTCATGTTTAGAATAGCCCTGGTAAGCTTAGAATAGATAGGTATGATGAATGGGTTTGAAATCATCCTAGAACCATGTTACACAGAAGGTTCATGCACCTAGATAAGGCTCATGCGCCTGGAAATGCCTTAGTAGAATTTAGTGGAACCCATGCGCCTGAACAGTAGCCCATGCACCTGAACAGTAGCCCATGCGCCTGAAATTTGCCTTAGAAATGATAAGTGTATCCATTCGCCTGAACAGTAGTCCATGCGCCTAGAAATATTAGTCGAACGATTAAGTATAGGCCCATGTGCCCGAATAGTGCCCATGCGCCCAAGTGGCCCATGCGCCCGAATAGTGCCCATGCGCCCAAGTGGCCCATGTGCCCGAATAGTGCCTATGCGCCCAAGTGGGCCATGCGCCTAAGTGTGAATGCGTCCGAATAACCCATGCGCCTAAGTGTTCATACGCCCGAATAGTGTCCATGCGCCTGAATTGTTCTTGCGCCTAAGAGTTAAAGCAGTTAAGTGTTGACTGATTCCCCTGCATAATAATGAAACGCCCAAACAGGGTTCATGCGCCCAAATAGTGTCTAAGTGCCCAACACTTAGAATTTATTACATAATTCTTGGGAGTTTGTGCTCTTAGGGTTTTGACCGAGATTTGACTAGGGCTTATTAATGATGAGTTTCATGCATGATTATGATTGTCTTATGATTGTTCCTTACTATTATTGCTATTATTATTATTACTTATAGTGTGTGACTTTACGTGGTATGTTTATTATCGTAACGTTAAGTATATTGTAATAATAAAGAGAAAGAGAAATAAACAAGAGAAGGGGAACATTAATAAATGTTAACAAGTCTTGCAAGCTTACAGGAGGTACACGACCGTGTTGTTGTTAGCTCAACTGTGCTGCAGGTTAGCTACCCTATTATGCACACAGGGCCAGTCATTGAGATTGGCAGGACCTTTGTAGCGTACCCTATGTGGTTGGGTCGGCCTTGTATACAGTAAACAGAACCCTCTTGAGGGATATAGATGGCCCATCACCAGTTTTCATCGCGCATACAGTTTAGGGTTTTGCTCATTGGTCCATACAGATATTGAAAGATAAAGATAACACAATACAGAGTAAACAAGGCATACAGTAAAGAGAACGAACAGTATCTGTTCATATAGTTAATGCGTGCTCGCATACAAAGTAAAAAGTTGTATTTCATAGAAAGAGTGTTTTCATATACAACGTACAGAAAGTATTTTATTACTTTTAAAACTAAAACTCACTCAGCAACGCTAACTTTTATACATTTTCAGTTGGCAGGTAATTATTGCTAAGGATGGCACGAGGATGAAGCTACTTGTCAGGGAAAGACTGACGTCCATTCGTATTTCATATTGCTATTGTTTTGTAATGCAATTAACAGTTCTTTTGTAATCGATTAAACAATAGTGTATTGCTTAACAACAGTCTTTTAATGAAATGAATGGTTTTTGTGAAAATGATTTCACTACTTAAGTTTGTATAATGTTTTAAGGTATTTAATGCTTGAATGACCAACTGTGAGGTCTTCGGGAATAGGGCCTTACAAGTTGGTATCAAGTTGGTATCAGAGCCAAAGTTTACGAGAATTGGGTTAAATATGACTTTTATAACCTAAACTTAAACTGAAAATGGGACAAATGGAGGGATGTCAGCCCGAGTAGCTACGTGCCATCAGGTATGTCTTTTCTTAATGATAACTAGTATTATGTGCACATGCTATTTGATTGAGTGCTCTTAGTAGATTTAGATACTGACTAAGTCAGGATAGGAAATGCTTGGGGTATGAAGAGTAAAGTAAGGGGCTAATCACAACTGGCCACTGTAAGTAGGGACTTACTATACATGACATAAACTGAGTGTTACCTTGAATGACCATGTTAGTGTTTGAATCTTATAGCGTGTTAGAGGATGGCTGGACGAAAATATTCCAAGACTCCTCGAGGCAGAGGTCGTCCACGTGTGACCAGGAGTAGTGCTAAGACTCTTGAGATGACCTATGAGAACCTTGAGGTCCATGGCCATAGCGAAGAGAACGAGAATGCTAGCTTGAATGCCTCAACTAGGGAGGCGATTGCTGATGAGGTACACCAGGTCATGCAGACAGTCTTACCCTCTGTAGTGACTGAAGTTATCAGGGTTGTGAGAGGCGAGGAGAGGAAGGAGAAGGAGAATAGAAAGGGATCAACGAGTAAGGGAAGCAGAAGGGAGGATGAACAACCAGAGCCTGAGGCTGTGTTGTTTGATGAAGAGGAGGATGATATAGTGGGGGCGGCAACTGGAGGATGTAGTTATGGGGCATTCCAAAGGTGTAAGCCCCCGACCTTCGATGGCAATGGCAATGCGGCTGCCGCTCACCATTGGGTGAGGGAGATGGAATCCGTTTGGAAATCAGTGAGTGTCGCGAAGACCGGAAGGTGAAGTTCGCAACTCACTTTTGTTGATTCATCGCTGTGTTGGTGGGACAATATTGCCCAAGCTTAGGGTGCCAGAGCCATCAGGAAGATGCGATGAGAGGAGTTTAAGAAGTTGGTTCTTGAGGAGTTCTGTCCTTATCGGGAGATGGACAGGTTGAGAGAGAGTTCCTACAACTTGAAGCGGGAACCATGACCCACCAACAGTACACCACAAAATTCAATGAGATGGCGAGGCTGGGGCCGGATCAGGTGACCCCGGTATCAAGGAAGATCAAGAGGTACATCCAAGGACTGCGGCCCACATTCGCAGCACCTAATTGCTGCTCAGCCAGGTAGCTTTCGATCGGTGGTGGATTTGGCGGGCAGGCTGTATGATGAGCGAGGGGAGACCGTGGTGGAGGTAAAGAAGACGAGTGGGGACGGTAAGAACTAGAAAGGGAAGAGGTTTGGATATGGTGGTTTTACTCCAAACAACAAGAAGGTGAAGGTGGATGACCGTGGGGTGTCGTCAAGGTTAGGGATGAGAAGGTGT
This sequence comes from Flaveria trinervia, assembly GCA_025506515.1. Classification (NCBI taxonomy): domain Eukaryota; kingdom Viridiplantae; phylum Streptophyta; class Magnoliopsida; order Asterales; family Asteraceae; genus Flaveria; species Flaveria trinervia. The sequence goes on along the minus strand of CM046442.1, from coordinate 28,143,509 downwards.
GGCAAATGTGGACGGGAGCACATCGGTGAGTGCAGGATGGGAATGAATGTATGCTTCAGGTGTGGCCAGCCTGGCCACATCGCTAGAGACTATAAGAAGCCAAGGGCGGAGAGCTCTAGAGTAGAGAAGAAGAAGCTGGAGGAAGAAGGACAGAAGGCAAGTGCTAGAGCTTACACTATGACCCAGGAGGAAGCCAGAGCGGATCCTGACATTGTGTCAGGTATGTTTCTAGTAAACCAAACTTGTGCATCTGTAATATTTGATTCTGGTGCTAGCAGGAGTTTTATTTCCACTACTTTCTATGCTAAGCTGCCTGTTAGTATTAGAAATGTCAACGAACAATTCGATGTAGAAACCGCTATTGGTAAGTCCACTAGAATTACTAATGTGATAGAGGACTGTACCATAGAACTAGAAGGTCATAGGTTTGCTGCTAGGTTACACGTGATGCCCCTAGTGGATTTGATGTACTACTAGGGATGGACTGGTTAGCAACCTATGAAGCAAACATCGTATGTCGCAAGAAAATGATTCGATTAGTTGCGCCCGATGGGAGTTTGGTTACGATTTATGGAGATCGCGTTACTACGATCCGAAGATGATTTCGATGGCGGTGGCAGGGAAGTGCATGATACATGGATGTAGTGCCTACTTGGCCTACGTAAAAGATGTGGATGTGTCGGTACCGTAATTATCTGAGGTTCCAGTGGTGTGCGACTTTCAGGACGTATTCCCGGAAGACTTGCCCTGCGTGGCAGCGGATCATGAGATTGAGTTCCAAATTGATTTGGTACCCGGTTCTCAACCCGTTGCCAAAGCACCATATCGATTAGCTCCCACTAAGATGAAGGAACTCATGATCCAGTTACAGGAGTTGATGGATAAGGGATTCATTCGACTGAGTATCTATTCGTGGGGTGCTTCGGTATTGATTGTAAAGAAAAAAGACGGAAGTATGCGAATGTGCATCGACTACCGAGAGCTGAACAAGTTGACGATGAAGAATAGGTACCCCTTACCAAGAATTGATGATCTCTTTGACTAGCTCCAAAGTGCAAGTTGGTTCTCGAGAATAGATCTACGATCTAGCTACCATCAATTGAAGGTGAAGGAACAAGACATTCCTAAGACAGCTTTCCGTACCCGTTATGGACACTACGAGCTCCTCATTATGTCTTTCGGTCTAACTAACGCGCCAGCTGCCTTTATGAACTTGATGAATCGAGTGTGTCGGTCGATGTTGGATAGATCAGTGATTGTGTTCATTGATGATATTCTGATCTACTCGAAGAGCAAAGAAGAGCATGCCGGTCACATTGGGAGGTGTTGGAGACATTAGAAGGGAGAAGTTGTATGCCAAATTCACCAAGTGCATGTTCTGGTTGCGCAAAGTTCAATTCTTGGGCCATGTGGTGAATCTGATGGAATCATGGTGGATCCTGCAAAGGTGGAGGCAGTGATGCAATGGCAGTCTCCGAAAACGCCATCCGAGATTCATAGTGTAAGGATTCCTTAAGTCTGATGCAACCCAAAACATCCAAAGTGTCTGAGCAACATGCACTAAGTACTGAAGTAAAGAATGCTTCGGAAGTTTTACACAATGCATTAGAAAATACTCTAAGTGTAAAAACTTCCGAAGCCAAGACCAATATCTTCCGAAGCCAAAGTTGAAGTCTTCCGAAGTCTCAGAGACAAAGTCTTCCGAAGCTTCAAGTTATGAAGAAAGATTTCTTCCGAAGACTTTTAAGACATGCTTTTTCTGATGTACTTTTCTGTAAAGCTGGACACCTTTCCGCTGTACCTCTGCAAGTCACCAACTTACATGAGTTGGTGAAAAGGTCAATATGAGCTATGGCATGTCATTATCACAAGTCAAAAGGCAATCTGCCTTTTGACTCTACAATTGATTTTGTTTGTGTGTCTAGTCAATTGTATCCAGCTTGCTTTCAAAGTATAGCCAGCTGTAGGATGTAGTATAAGTATCTCATGTTCTTGTATCTTTTATCTTATGCTTTGAAACACATGTAAAAGAACCTAGAGAAAGCAATATACTGCATTCTTGAAAACCAAACTCTCTTGTTCTGTCTCTTACTTTACTTGTGCTCTTTGTATCACTTTGGTTAACCCAGTTCACTATTTGATTAAAGTTTAGTTAATCTCCTCTTTTGTGTCGTTGTGTTGTAATTTTGTTAAAGCCCTTAAACGGTCCTACAATTGGTATCAGAGATTTCCAGGTTCTTGATATAAGATCTAACCATCTTAAGATCCCTCACACACACAAAAACTAAACTCTTCAAATGGCTTCTATCATGGAGACTGGAACCATGAACAAATCCCCACTGATCACTCTTGATGATTTTGACACTTGGTGCATGAGGATGGAAGGCTTCATCTGGTCTCTTGACTAAAGAATGTGGGAATCTATTGTAAATGGACCTTTCATACCCAGCACCCCCTCTACTACTGGTGCTGGTATGATCCCTAAAGATATGGCCAACTACTCGATGAAGATAGGAAAAGAGTAGAGATTGATTGGAAGGCCATGACTGCTCTTCAGACTGCTCTCCCAAACTCTATATACAAAGGTTTTAAGAAGTGCAAAACAGCTAAACAGCTGTGGGATGCACTGAAGCTGATGTATGAAGGCTCCTCTAAAGCCAAGGAGAACAAGAAAGATCTTCTGAAGCAGCAGTTTGAAAATATCACCTTCAAAACAGGTGAAACCATGAGCCAACAATACTTCAGGTATGTTGAGATTGTGGATACCCTAGTGGATGGAGGAGTACCTCTTGAGAACAGGGACATTGTAAGGAAGTTAATGTCCTCACTTCCTAGGCAATGGACACACTATTGTGTGGTGATCAAGAGGACTGAGAACCTTAAAACTCTTACTCTGACAGAGTTGTATGGGATTCTCAGTGGATACCATATGGAATGAACATGCAAGGTTCATCTGAAACTCCAACAATCAAATGGGTTCAGCCCTTCATGTAGTTGAAAGGGACAACATAGAACCCCAACATCATCTCATATGCTACCCTGATAACTCACATAAGGGTCCTTTCATCACCTTCCCGAAGACACCAAGAGAGAACTTTACTCAAGGAAGTCCATTCCAAGAGACAAGTTCTTCTCAAGTCTTTCTGTCTACTGATGAAAGCTATGGGAATTATCTCTTCACTCTTGAAGACCTGGACTGTATTCATCCAGATGACCTGGAATACATGGAGATAGTTCAGCAGATGTCTCTCCTCACTCACAGAGCCAAGAAGTTCTACAAGAGAACAGGAAGAAGATTTCCAAGCAATGCTATCAGTGGAAAGTTTGGGCTGGATAAAAGCAAAGTTAAGTGTTACAACTGCAACCTTATGGGTCACTTTGCTAGGGAGTGTAAGGCACCTAAAGAAAATGGGGGCCAAACACAACCCAGACCAAACTACACTGACAAAGCTCCTCAGTCTGAGAAGACTAAGCAACATGCAGCTGTCGCTGTTGAAGAAGGAGGTTTTGATTGGAGTTTTCAGGTGGAAGATGCTTCTCCAAACCAAGCACTGATGGCTGATCATGATGAAGCCAAGGTATTGGAACATCTCTGTACTCCTGAATGCATTGTTAAAGTAAATAGATACAGGTCCTACAACTTGGAGATGAGATCTGATCTTGAGTCCTTAAACATTTTAAAATCTGATTTTAGAAAGTCTGAAATTGATTATAAACTGAAAATAAAGGACTTAGAGAAAACCATTTCAGCTCTAAAACATGAACACACAGACTTTAGAACTCAAATTCAAAATCTCATAACCAAGCTAACTGAGTGCCAGGCTGAGCTTGTGATCAGCAAAGCCAGGGCAGAAAAGAGTGTTCTTGAAGAAGAGACCTTCAAGAACATGATATCCTCATCCCTGCACAACAAAGTGTGCTATCAAAACAGACAGGGACTGGGATCAAATGAGATAGCTCCTCCACACAAAATCTTGTCTGTAAGATCTCCTAGATGTGGAACTTGTGAAGATGAGCTTCCTCTCATAGATCCTATAAGTGAGGATGATGAAGAAGTGATAGTAAAGAATACCTCTGAGAAGAGTGAAGATGAGGATTCTTCCAAGGGCCACTATCCTTCTGAGGAGAAGAAATCAACTGTGATGACCAAGTCTAAGAGAAAGAACTTGATCAGGAAGAGCAAAAGGAAAGCAAAGAAGGCTCAAGAAATCAAGGCTACTTTTGATGCTAAGCAGAAACAAGTTTTTATCTCTGCAGGTTTCAAAGTAGTAAAGACTGAAGACATCAACCAAGACTCCTCAGCTAAGAGTACTGGTTCATGTTCAAATCATCACAGTGCAAAGAAGAAGACTGAGCTGCTGTGTACCACTGCTGCACACCTGGACCATCAAACTCCAAGAACAGTTCACAGCCCAAAAGAACTGTCTCAGCATCTACCAAGATGAAGGTGGAGAAGGAATGTGACCAAATCCAGTCTTACTCTCAAAAGGAGACTCCTTTGAAGAAGAAAATGTTATGTGTCATGTGTGAAAGTACTTCTCACATTGCCAAGGATTGCCCATACAATCCTAAAAGTACCATCCACATGACCAATTCAAAGACTTCAAAGAATCTCAAGAAGTCTCAAGCTTCGGAACGAAAGTCTGTTTCCTTCAGAAGCTCCAAATCAAAGAAGAATGTAAATGGAAAATTACCTTCGGAAGTAAAATGGTCTCGGAAGAAAGGAGTTCTTCCGAAGCACTAAAGTCTGCTGCAGTGACTGTAGAATCTTCCGAAGGTTCAGTCATCAAAATGTGTGAAGTTCCAAAAGCTTCTAAGGTTTTGAAGGTCAAGTCCAAGACTCCAAAGGTGGTGTGGATGTCTAAGAAAGACCAAATGACTGAAATTTCTCCATCAACAACAGCTGAAGATCGCCATAGTACAACCATAAGATCTATTACTGTTGCATTACCTTCTATTACACTTAGTGAGCCCAAGACAAGTAAGGCTTGGGTTTCCAAATGTAACTAATCATTTTCTTTGTGCAGGAATGACTCAAGACAAACAGGAATGTCTGGATAATTGACAGTGGCTGTTCCAGGCACATGACAGGCAATAGGTCTCTAATCCATAATTTTGAGAGAATTGATGGAGGACCAGTTGCTTTTGGAGGACATGAAGGTGGTTACATTTTTGGAAGGGGCAAGGTCACAAATGGTAAGCTCAGCATCGAGAAGGTAAACTTTGTCAAGGAGCTTGGGTACAATCTTCTGAGTGTATCCCAATTTTGTGATCAGAGTCATAACATGCTCTTTACTGAGCATGAGTGCATTGTTCTCAAGCCAGGAGTGGTCATTCCTCATGAGCATATCCTGCTCAGAGCCCCCAGGAAAGGGAACATGTACAAGATGGATTTGCAAGAAACATCTCCTTCTCGAGAAGTTTCATGCTTTCTATCTAAAGCAAATAGTGATGAGTCTTTCCTATGGCATAAAAGAATGTGCCATGTAAACTTTAAGAACATAAATAAATTGATTAAACATGATCTGGTAACTGGAATGCCAAAGAAAGAGTTTACAAGTGATGATCTTTGTGTTGCATGCCTGAAGGGAAGTAACACAAGGTATCTCACAAGCCTAAGGAAAAGAACTCCATCACTACTCCCCTACACTTGTTACATATGGATCTCTTTGGCCCCACCAGTGTAATGAGTTTAGGAAGGACCTCTTACTGTTTGGTGATCACAGGTGACTTTACAAGATTCACTTGGGTCTTTTTCCTTAGAACTAAGGATGAAACCCCTGAGATTCTGAGGAATTTCATCTTAAAAGTTGAGAATCAATGTGATCATAAGGTCAAAACCATAAGATGTGATCAAGGAACTGAATTCAAGAACCAAATCCTTGATACATGTTGTGATGAAAAAGGTATTACAAGACAATATAGTGCTCCCAGGACTCCTCAGCAAAACGGAGTTGCTGAGAGGAGAAACAGGACACTTATTGAAGCTGCAAGAACTATGTTGTCTGACTCTAAACTGCCTATCACCTTCTGGGCAGAGGCAGTTAATACTGCTTGCTATGTGCAGAACAAAGTTTTAGTAGTTAAGACACATGGTAAGACCCCTTATGAACTTTGGCACAAGAGGAAACCTTTCATTGGTTTTCTCAGGGGATTTGGATGTCCTGCACCATCTTGAATACCAAAGATCAAATCGCCAAGTTTGCTGAGAAATCAGACGATGGACACTTCATTGGATACTCCTCTCAAGCTAAAGCTTATAGAGTATACAATCTCAGAACTAGAATAGTTGAGGAGTCAGCCAATGTGACTTTCAATGAACACACACCATGTGTTGCTGGTTCTGGTCTGGATTGGCTGTTTGATCTTGATTTAGTTACCAACTGTTTTAACAAATCTTGTGAGCATGTTTCAGGATCTGCAGAAAATTTAAATACAGGTGATCCTGACCCAAGATTTGAGCTAGGAAGATCTTCAAGTCATACATATTCAGCTCCAGTTGAAACTACTTCAACAAATGAAGTTTCTATCAGCACAACAATGACAAATTCAGCTGATACATCTGGTATGCCTTCAAATTCCAGCTCAGAGGCTTCTCAACCAGATAAAGACACCTCAATTGTAGAAGACAATAATGGTGATGGTGATGGTGATCAGGAATTTCTTGATGCTAATAACCATACCATAGATGACAACATCAATGATGTCACACACTCATTGGATCAAGTTATTTTTGATAAGTGTGATAATGTGGAGGGTAAGTCTTTAAGCCCAGATCTAAATTTCTCAAATTTGGATCTCTCTCAGCAACTTGCTGTGATCCCTCAGCTAAGGATCCACAGGTCTCATCCCACCACAAACGTCATTGGAGATGTTGACACAGGGGTAAGAACAAGAGGACAAACTCTTGAAGCAAATATTTGTCTTCACTCTTGTTTCTTATCTCAGATAGAGCCAAAGAAAGTTGATGAAGCTCTAAAGGATGGAAGTTGGGTTGAAGCTATGCAACAAGAGCTGCTTCAATTCAAAAGGCAGAAAGTTTGGAACCTTTGTCCACTTCCTCATGGGAAGAGTACCATTGGCACCAAATGGGTTTTTAGGAATAAGAAGGATGATAGAGGAATCATCATCAAGAATAAGGCAAGACTAGTGTTCAAGGATACACACAAGAAGAAGGGATTGACTACACTGATGTCTTTGCTCCTGTAGCGAGACTAGAAGCTGTTAGGATATTCCTGGCATTTGCTGCATCCAAGAACTTCAAAGTCTATCAACTTGATGTAAAGTGTGCTTTCTTATATGGAGTGATTGATGAGGAGGTTTATGTCAAACAACCACCTGGTTTTGTAGACCCTGATCATCCTGATTATGTCTGCAAGCTTGACAAAGCTCTTTATGGGCTGCATCAGGCACCCAGGAAGTGGTATGAGACACTTTCTGAGTATCTCTATAAACATGGTTATAGGAGAGGTGCTATAGATGGAACTCTCTTCATCAAAGGACAGGGAAATGACTTATTGTTGGTTCAAGTATATGTAGATGACATCATCTTTGGTTTAACCAATCCAAAGCTCTGTAAAGAGTTTGAGAAGCTGATGAAAGACAGATTTGAAATGAGTTCAATGGGAGAACTCAACTTCTTTCTGGGAATTCAAGTGAAGCAGGTTGAGGATGGCATCTTCATAAGTCAGTCAAAGTATGTTCAAGACATACTCAAGAGGTTCAACATGACTGATTGTAAGATTGCTAAGACACCCATAGCCAGAAACCACTCCCTTGGTCCAGATCTTGAGGGGTAGTGTGTAGATGAACACTTATACAGGGCTATGATTGGGTCTCTTATGTATCTTACAGCTAGCAGGCCTGATATCATGTTTGCTACATGTATTTGTGCAAGATATCAAGCCAACCCTAAGATGTCTCACTTAATCACTGTGAAAAGAATTTTAAGATACCTCAAAGGTGCTTCAACAGTTGGTCTATGGTATCCAAAGAATCCTAATTTCAATCTGTATGCCTATACAGACAGTGATTATGGTGGTGGCAACATGACTGCAAAGTCTACATCTGGGGGATGTCAATTCCTTGGTGGAAGGATTGTCTCATGGCAATGCAAGAAACAATCCTGTGTCTGCATCAACTGCTGAGGCTGAATACATTGTTGCTGCAAGCTGCTGTGCTCAAGTGCTTTGGATTCAAATCAGTTGATGGACTATGGATTTAACTTCAAAGAGACTCCTATCCACATAGACAACAATAGTGCTATCTCTATCACTGAGAACCCTGTGCAGCACTCAAGGACCAAACACATCAACATCAGGTATCATTTAATAAGAGATAATTATGAAAAGGGATTAATTAAACTTGTCAAGGTTCACACAGATGACCAATATGTTGATTTGTTTACAAAGGCTTTTGATGAACAAAGATTTAAATATCTAATATCAACTATTGGGATGATCAACCTTGAGTAAATTTTTCTTAAAACTAATTCTTATTATTTCTTAAAAATGTGTGTTCTAAGTTGTCTAGTCAATCATCTTCATAAGCTCATGTTTTTCCTTGGATTGGAAGATTTTCTTTAGATTAATTGATGATTTTATACTTTGGAAGTTATTCATTTTAACTTCGGAAGAAAATCACATCTTCAAAATATTTGACTATCTAAGAAATTTATCTTCGGAAGAAATTTCAATTTTATCTTCCGAAGCTTAAATAGTTATCTTAGACACTTACTTATTTTCAAGGACCATTTCCTTCCGAAGCAATAATTAACTCTCGGAAGCTATATTGATCCCTATACAAAGCTTTCAAGTCTTAAATTTTTCTTCTGAAGAAAAATCATCAAATACTCTCAGGAAATTCTTCCAAAGTCATTTTAGCTTCGGAAGCTTTTTCATTAAAACTTCCGAAAATAATTTACCTTCGGAAGCTTTTCGAATTCCAAGAAAACTACTTTTTGAGCAAAAGAAAACTACTTTTTCAGAGGTTCTCGAGAATAGATCTACGATCTGGCTACCATCAATTGAAGGTGAAGGAACAAGACATTCCTAAGACAGCTTTCCGTACCCGTTATGGACACTACGAGCTCCTCATTATGTCTTTCGGTCTAACTAACGCGCCAGCTGCCTTTATGAACTTGATGAATCGAGTGTGTCGGTCGATGTTGGATAGATCAGTGATTGTGTTCATTGATGATATTCTGATCTACTCGAAGAGCAAAGAAGAGCATGCCGGTCACATTGGGGAGGTGTTGGAGACATTAAGAAGGGAGAAGTTGTATGCCAAATTCACCAAGTGCATGTTCTGGTTGCGCGAAGTTCAATTCTTGGGCCATGTGGTGAATCCTGATGGAATCATGGTGGATCCTGCAAAGGTGGAGGCAGTGATGCAATGGAAGTCTCCGAAAACGCCATCCGAGATTCGTAGTGTAAGGATTCCTTAAGTCTGATGCAACCCAAAACACCCAAAGTGTCTCAGCAACATGCACTAAGTACTGAAGTAAAGAATGCTTCGGAAGTTTTACACAATGCATTAGAAAATACTCTAAGTGTAAAAACTTCCAAAGCCAAGACCAATATCTTCCGAAGCCAAAGATGAAGTCTTCCGAAGTCTCAGAGACAAAGTCTTCCGAAGCTTCAAGTTATGAAGAAAGATTTCTTCCGAATACTTTTAAGACATGCTTTTTCTGATGTACTTTTCTGTAAAGCTGGACACCTTTCCGCTATACCTCTGCAAGTCACCAACTTACATGAGTTGGTGAAAAGGTCCATGTGAGCTATGGCATGTCATAGTCACAAGTCAAAAGGCAATCTGCCTTTTGACTCTACAATTGATTTTGTTTGTGTGTCTAGTCAATTGTATCCAGCTGGCTTTCAAAGTATAGCCAGCTGTAGGATGTAGTATAAGTATCTCATGTTCTTGTATCTTTTATCTTATGCTTTGAAACACTTATAAAAGAACATAGAGAAAGCAATATACTGCATTATTGAAAACCAAACTCTCTTGTTCTGTCTCTTACTTTACTTGTGCTCTTTGTATCACTTTGGTTAACCCAGTTCACTATTTGATTAAAGTTTAGTTAATCTCCTCTTTTGTGTCGTTGTGTTGTAATTGTGTTAAAGCCCTTAAACGGTCCTGCACGTAGTTTCTTGGGGTTGGCGGGATATTATCGAAGGTTCATTCAAGACTTTTCCAAGATCGCTTCTCCACTAACCAAGTGACCCAAAAGGATGTAAAGTTTATATGGGGTCAAGCTTAGGAGCAGGCTTTCGAGGAGTTAAAGGCAATGTTGACTCAAGCTCCTGTTCTGTCGTTACCCGAAGGAAGCGAGGATTTGGTGGTTTATTCAGATGCTTCCTACTCAGGGTTGGGGTGAGTGCTAATGCAGAGAGGGAAGGTTATGGCCTATGCATCCCTACACTTGAAAGTTCATGAGGTCAATTGTCCCACTCATGACTTGGAGCTTGTGGCCGTGGTCTTTGCATTGAGGATTTGGAGGCACTATCTCTACGGGACGAAGTGCACCATTTTCACTGACCACAAGAGCTTAAAGTACTTCTTCGAGCAAAAAATCTGAACATGAGGCAGAAAAGATGGTTGGAGCTCATAAAAGATTATGATTGTGAGAGGGGAAGTTGCCACGTAGTCCGAAAGGGTACGATGCCATATGGGTGATTGTCAACCGTTTGACAAAGAGTGCTCACTTCCTATCGATCCGCAAGACATATTCATCTGAGAGGTTGGTGGATCTATTCATCAAGGAAATTTTAACCCGTCACAGTGTGCCGGTGTCTATTGTGTCTGATCGTGACACCCGGTTTACATCTATATTTTGGAAGAAATTCCACGACGCCATGGGGACGAGGTTACATATTAGCACGGCTTATCATCCCCAAACTGATGGCCAGTCAGAAAGGACCATTCAAACATTGGAAGACGTGCTTCGGGCATGTGTGATTGATTTTGGGGGAAGTTGGGAGGACCACTTACCGTTAGCTGAATTCTCGTACCACAATAGCTATCATGCCAGCATTGGTATGCCACCATACGAGATACTATACGGTAGGAGATGCAGAACACCCGTTTGTTGGGGTGATATTGGTCAGAAGGAATTAGGGAGCGTCGAGGTCATTGAGGCTACGACCGAGAAGCTTGAGAAGATTAAAGCCTTCATGAAGGCAGCTAAAGATAGATAGAAGTCGTATGCCGATAAACGACGCAGACCGATCGAGTTCCAGGTGGGTGACCGGGTTATGTTGAAGGTCTCACCTCGGAAGGGTATTATCCATTAAGGAAGCGGGGCAAGTTGAGCCCAAGATATATAGGCCCTTTTTGAATCATTGCTCGAGTAGGAGAGGTGGCCTAGAGATTGGAGTTACCAGATGAGTTAAGTCGAATCCACCCGACATTCCATGTATCTCATTTGAGAAAGTGCTTAGATGATGAAGACATGATTGTTCCACTGGAAGACATTGAAGTAGATGAAAGGCTCAATTATGTAGGTCAACCAGTGGCAATCATCGATTGTAAAGAGAAGAGACTAAGGAATAAAGTGGTTCCTCTTGTGCGTGTACAGTGGAAGCACAAGACGGGATCCAAATCTACATGGGAAACTGAGGAGGAGATGAGGCAGCATTACCCTCGTCTGTTTGACGAATAACAGGTTTCGGGGATGAAACCTTATAAGGGGTGGACTTGTAACGCCCGGTTATTTTAAAAATGTATCAAGAAATGAAGAATAAAAGAAAGAAAAGAAATAAAGTCCAAGTGGAGGGACTAAAAGTGTCCAAAAGGACAAATCTTTGAAAAGTTGGTGTAAAGGTGGGCATGGCCGCCCACCCTCTTTTCACATCACTTTTCACTACGGATTTAAAGAGAGAGAGAAAAAGGAAGAGAGCAGAACTCTCGGCTAGAAAAGAAGAAGAAGAAGAGAAATTGAATTCAAGGTAAGAATTCAAGGTTTTTAAGTGTTTATGACGGGTTTTATCTCAGTTACATGCTTATGTGCTTATATGCTTGTGTGTGTGTCCGTGTGTGTGTGTGTTGGTGTGGTTTTAGGTGTTTGAACTCATTTGCAAGTGGGTTAGAAGGAAGAAACACCCAAGTTGCACCAGGTGAGTTTCTAGACCTTGGTTTTACTTGTTTTAAACTCTTTTTAGGGCTGAAAATTTATTAAAACAATTTTCATATGTTTATGTATGTTTACCCGTATGTATTATGCATGTTGGATGATGATTCTTGATTTCTTATTGGTTGCTCATGTTTAGAATAGCCCTGGTAAGCTTAGAAAAGATAGGTATGATGAATAGGTTCGAAATCATCCTAGAAACATGTTACACAGAAGGTTCATGCGCCTCGATAAGGCTCATGCACCTGGGAATGCCTTATAAGAATTTAAGTGTAACCCATGCACCTGAAGAGTATCCCATGCGCCTAAAATTTGCCTTAGAAATGATAAGTGTATCACATGCGCTGAACAGTAGTCCATGCGCGTAGAAATATTAGTCGGACCACTAAGTGTAGGCCCATGCACCCGAATAGTGCCCATGCGCCCAAGTGGCCCATCCGCCTAAGTGTCCATGCATCCGAATAACCCATGCGCCTAAGTGTTCATACGCCTGAATACTGTCCATGCGCCTGAATTGTTCATGCGCCTAAGAGTTAAAGCAGTTAAGTGTTGATTGATGCGTATGCATAGTAATGAAACGCCCAAACAGGGCTCATGCGCCCAAATAATGTCTAAGCGCCCAATACTTTGAATTTATTATAGAATTCTTGGGAGTTTCTGCTCTTAGGGTTTTGACCAAGGTTTGACTAGGGCTTGTTAATGACGAGTTTCATGCATGATTATGATTGTCTTATGATTGTTCCTTATTATTATTGCTATTATTATTATTACTTATAGTGTGTGACTTTACGTGGTATGTTTATTATAGTAACGTAAAGTATATTGTAATAATAAAAAGAAAGAGCAATAAAGAAGAGAAGAGGAACATTAATAAAATGTTAACAAGTCTTGCAAGCTTACAGGAGGTACACGACCGTGTTGTCGTTAGCTCAACTGTGTTGCGGGTTAGCTACCCTATTATGCACACAGGGCCAGTCATTGAGATTGGCAGGACCTCTGTAGCGTACCCTATGTGGTTGGGTCGGCCTTGTATACAGTAAATAGAACCCTCTTGAGGGATATAGATGGTCCATCACTAGTTTTCATCGCGCATACAGTTTAGGGTATTGCTCATTGGTCCATACAGATAGTGAAAGATAAAAATAATAGAATACAGAGTAAACAAGGCATACAGTAAAGAGAACGAACAGTATCTATTCATATAGTTAATGCGTGCTCGCATACAAAGTAAGGAGTTGTATTTCATAGAAAGAGTATTTTCATATACAACATACAGAAAGTATTTTATTACTTTTAAAACTAGAACTCACTCAGCAACGCTGACTTTTATACATTTTCAGTTGGCAGGTAATTATTGCTGAGGATGGCACGAGGGTGAAGCTACTCGGCAGGGAAAGACTGACATCCATTCGTATTTCATATTGCTGTTGTTTTGTAATGCAATTAACAGTTCTTTTGTAATCGATTAAACAATGGTGTATTGCTTAACAAAAGTCTTTTAATGAAATGAATGGTTTTTGTTAAAATGATTCCGCTGCTTAAGTTTGTATAATTATAATGTTTTAAGGTATTTAATGCTTGAATGACCAACTGTGAGGTCTCCGGGAACGAGGCCTTACAAGTTGGTTTCAAGCAGATGTGCACAAATATTGTGCTTGGGGTTTATGGTCCACCTATCAAACATCAATCTGTAACACAAGGAGCATACAGTTAGTGCATCACACAACAGAAACCATTGATTATTAACCTACTTGAGATCTATCTGGTTCAATCGTGCAATTGAACCATACGACTGGGTTCACTCGTTTGACCTAACATGCGACTAGATACAATCGGGTGACTAATCATGCGATTGAGTTCAATCGTGTGACTGAGCCAGCGATTGGTTCAATCGGCCGACTGACCTCATTCATACGATTTATTCGGCCGATTGAGTCATTCGTCCAGCTCAGTCGGGTGATTGAAGTTCATCCGGGTGTCCAGTCGCATGACCTACTGTTTGTTCGATTGAAATTCGGATTTTGACCAAATCTTAGACATCATGGTTTGGTTCAATAGACTCGCAATAACCCTACTAAGTATCTTATAACCTTTATTTCAACATTTTACTTAGTTTTATTAGGTTATTTGTCCAACTTAAGTCTCAGTTCTTATAGGGCCAAAAACTGTAATTTTAGAGTCAAATCGACTGAATTTTGGTTAGATAGCACTGCATTGTACCTTTGTAAACACCAAAAATCATTAGAATATAAAATTTGAGGTCAAGAAAGGTTAGAGGAAATTTTGGCAGAGTAACGGTTCAAAGTGCGATTTTAGGGCGAATGAGGGGTGATGAGTTTATGCGATCGATTATGGCCCTATTTATACTGAATCTGGTTTGAATCGGGTGACTGGACCCATTCGCTCTTTTCATTCTGGCAATTGGATCTCATTCGGGCGATTGGTTCAGTCGATCACATTCAGTCGGCCGACTAGGTTTCAGTTGGACGACTGACTCATTCGGACAACTCCATTCGGGCGACTGGCTCAATCTTCGAAGCCAATCGTGTGAATGGTTCATACTCATGCTCCATTCGGTTGTCTAGTGCATAAGTATGGTCCAATCAGACGACTGGTCCATACTCATGGTCTAGTCGTGCGAATGGATCATACTTATGGTATTGACTTTATGACCATTTGACATTTAACCCCATTTGATAATTGATTGAACATTACTAGCATTTGATCATCTCAAACATGATTATTTTAACTTTGAAAACTTTTGATCACCTCAGTCTTGATCCTTTTAAACAAAACACATATTGTCACCTCAGAGGTGACCCATTTAACATTTGAAAACACGTTTAGTCACCTTAGACGTGACCCTTTTAAGTGATTGAATCCCAGATTGAATTCCACGACATAGTCCGACATATAAACCTAAATTGACAAACTTAAACACAAGAAACTATTAGAAATAAAGATAGAATTTTAGACATATTTTTGTGATTTTGTGTGAGGTGGAAATCCTAAGATTAAAATCTAACAGATTTACTTCTTGAACAGCCAGCTTCAAGTTATTTTGACCATAAGAGGAACGATTCATTATTGAATCATACAAGTAGTCAAATCATTCAAGACGTGTTACCAAAATCATTTGATGCTAGATTCTTGTTTTCGTCGAGAGTCATTAGCAAATTAAGGAAATCATACTAGTACTATAAGACACACACATGATTTGGACTTTCAAGAATTGTTGCCATGATGATTGTTAGTATACTTATCCACTTAAATCCAAACACAGACTTTTGACACAGATTGGTGATAGTTTAAGGTTAAATTATTTCAAGAAGCATTTGTGGATCCCACGCTTATATGGTAATCAACATTCCTCAGGATATTTTTGAGCGGTCTACGGGTGTTTTGACAAGAAGAAACTATTCTTAGAGCTTTCAAACATACGCCAAGCCTCAGGTTAGTGCCACCGCCCAGCAGAGAGGTGGCAAACAACAATGAATTCTAGAATATATAGGTTATGCTTATCCTCAGGTCAGTGCCACCGCATAGCAGAGAGGCACATAACATATCTACTTGTTTGAGCAATTTATTTTTGTTGCACAGATCGCACCAACAACATAGGTTATCAGTTTGATTACTTTTTGCATCATCATGTGCTTTGCTCATATTTTGGTCAGCCGCACACATTTGTGGCGTTTATTTTGCTCGTCACCCCTTATTGGAACTCTGTTGATTGTGTTAACCAGGAATAAGATGATGACCCACAGCTTGTTGAACAACTTAGTTTGATCTTGAGATCACCAAGGGGGTCTACTTATCTAATGTGTTGAATCTACCGACATATCATCTAATGGTCTAGCAACCTCTA
Organism: Flaveria trinervia; assembly: GCA_025506515.1. Classification (NCBI taxonomy): domain Eukaryota; kingdom Viridiplantae; phylum Streptophyta; class Magnoliopsida; order Asterales; family Asteraceae; genus Flaveria; species Flaveria trinervia. The sequence continues at coordinate 28,127,514 of CM046442.1, read as the reverse complement.
GGTCTACTTTCTTCGTGTTACCTTAGTAGTCGCTAGTTTTACTATCATTTTTCCTTTTAGTTTTGCTTAGACTTCTCAGACTTATACTTTGAATTTCGCATCTAATTCAATTTAAATCTTTTAATGTCCCAAATGTTTTGTTCCTGTATACTATCATTTTCCATAGTCGTTGAGTCGATCTCTCGGATACGATCTCATTTCTATTAGTTTGCTTGTCCTCCTCCCTCGTTATTTTTAATACTAACTTATTAACCTATTCTCCCCCTTAAATTCTAAAACCGTAAAAGATTTGCGTTTTTAGGACTTTAATAGGCGAACAATTGAAGCAATAAAATAAAATAAACTAGAATAAAAGAAAATAAAAGAAAAAAATACTTGACGCATCGGACTAGACCTATTCATCGTCTGGAATTACATCACTTTTCTTTTCAACGACGTTGACCTCTAACAAATATAGAGAACGTGGTTTATCAAAAGCTTTTGTATAGAGGTCAGCGCGTTGAAAATCCGTATTTATTTTAATAACATCAATTAGATTCTTTTCAAAACAATCACGTATAAAGTGATATTTTATGCCGATGTGTCTGGTCTTAGGATGTTGGACAGGATTTTTAGTAACGTTTATTACAGCAGAATTATCAACAAATATAGGGGTGTTAAAAAATTTCAAACCGTAGTCCCGCATCTGCTGTTGAATCCAGATGATTTGAGAACAACAGCTTGTCGCAACAACATATTCAGCTTCACAAGTTGACAATGCAACCGATGCCTGCTTCTTACACTGCCACGTGACTAATCTTCTCCCAAAGAATTGACAACCTGCTGAGGTGGATTTGTAGTCCATCTTCCAGCCGCCATAAGCCGAATCACTATACGCGGTAAGCTTGAAGTCATCGTCATGAGGATACCACAATCCAAGTGTGGGTGTACCCTTCAGATAACAAAATATCCTTTTGACCTCAATAAGATGGTGAACTTTTGGTTTTGCCTGATATCTTGAACATAGACATGTTGCATACATAATATCAGGACTTGAGGCAGTGAGGTACATGAGGGATCCAATCATTCCTTGGTACATGGTGGCATCAACCAGATCACCATTTTCGTCGGGTGCTACATCATGATTTGTAGCAAGTGGAGTCCCAGCTGCGGAAGCATTCTCCATGTCAAACTGACTAAGAATATCCCCTACATACTTGGTCTGATGTAGAAATATTCCCTTTGGTGTTTGATCCACCAATAACCCGAGAAAGAACTTCATCTCTCCCATGGCACTCATTTCAAATGCTGCCTTCATTATTGCTTCAAATTCTTTACATAATCCTTTGTTCTTGGAACCGAAGATTATGTCATCAACCTAAATTTGAACCGACAGCAGATCACCATCCTTTTCTTTGATGAACAATTTACAGTCAATTACACCTCTGCGAAATCCGTGTTTCACTAGGTAAGTTGAGAGTTTTTTATACCATGCTCTCGGGGCTTGGTGAAGCCCGTAGACAGCCTTATCCAGTTTGTAAACTCTATCCTGATGATAGGAATCCTCGAATCCTTTGGGCTGACTGACATACACTGTTTCTCGGATTTCACCATGAAGAAATGCCCTCTTTACATCCAATTGATAGACTTTAATCTTCATGTAAGAGGCATAGGCTAGGAAGATACGGGTTGCTTCCATTCTCACCTCAGGTGCAAATACTTCATTGTAATCAATTCCCTCGACTTGTCAAAATCCTTGAACTACAAGTCGAGCCTTGTTCCTCATGATGACACCTTGGTCATCTTTCTTACATTTCAAGACCCACTTGGTGCCAATTACTTTAGCACCATTAGGTCTATCTATCAGTGTCCATACACCTAACTTCTTGAACTAAAGAAGTTCTTCTTGCATGGCACTCACCCATGCCTCATCATTTAGGGCTTCACTAACGTATTTTGGCTCGAACTGAGACACAAAACAATGATAAGCACCATCGCGAAGGTACCCTTTCTCCATTACCGAGGCATAATCAGCTGAATACAGTTGATTTCTTGTCTGAACTCCTGATCTGAATCCCCAATGACATTGTCTAGAGGATGATAGACGTTTAGGCGTGATCCATGAGTGTTGGGAACAACTACCTCAGAATCAAGATTATGAACATTTGGTTCAGTATCTGAGGCAGTAGGAGTGTGAGGTTCCGAAGACTCAAAGGCATCAATGTCAGATGCTTGTGGACTTGCAGTAGCAAGAATCTGTTGCTCCTGAGTGTCCTGATCATTCTCCATGGCTTCATCGTCAGAGGAAGAGTCACTTACCTCGACTGCTCCCCCTGAGTTGGCTGGTGATTCACCTTGTGAGCCAGATGATGTAGATTCCTGTGATGGTGTGTTTAGAACATCATACATCATTTTGGCTGCTAACTCATTATCAGACGTGGAGAGAGGGATGTTGAAGGACTTGAGGAATCCATCATAGTCGAAAAAGAAAGCAGGTCCTTTTCCAGCAGGAGGGGTGGTGTATCTCTAAACATTGACGTTACACCACACCTCTACTTGACCCATTGAGTTGTTGTAAACTCTCTTTTTCTGTATGTGTATCCTAGAAAGATGCCCTCTTCAGCCTTCTCGCTAAACTTCCCATCTTGAGTTTTCTTCAGCAAAGTGCATGGTGCTCCAAACGGTTCGAGATACTCCAAATTTGGTTTACATCATTGAAGTTACTCGTAACATGTCTTGCCATGATGTTTTACTACCAGAACTCGATTTAACGTGTAACACGCATTGGCTACCACCTCATTCATAAATTGGATAGGCAGTTTCTAGTCTGCTAGCATTGTGCGTGCAGTCTCTATTAAGTTGCGATTCTTTCTCTCAGCAACCCCGTTCATTTGAGGAGTGTAGGCGGAAGTGAACTGGTGCACAATTCCATTTTCTTTGCAGAAAGCCTCCATCCATTGGTTCTTGAACTCGGTTCCGTTGTCTGAGCGTACTTGTCTTACCTTCAGCTTGTAGAGAAACTCCAGTGTAATTACCAATTCTTTGAATGACTTAAATGTTTCTGATTTTGATTTCAAAAACATCACCCAAGAGAATCTTCAGTAGTCATCTGTAACTACATAGCAGTACAAGTCACTTGCGATGCTTCTTGTACTGACTGGACCAAACAGATCCATGTGAAGAAGCTCAAGAGGCAGTTCTATGGAATTAACTTTCTTTTCCTTATGAGACTTCTTTGTCTGTTTTTCTTTCTTGCAGGCGATACAAAAATCCAGGAGTTGGAAGTTCTTGACATTGACTCCCCGCACTAGATCATTCTGGATCAAGTGGTTCATCTTCCTTGGATGGATGTGCCCCATTCTCCTATGCCAGGAGATAGAATCCTTCTTAGTAGATTTTGACAAGAAGCACTGAACTTGATGATTAGTTGTGGAGGCCTTTGATAGATCCAAGATATAAAGATCAATATATCTTGAGGCTGACATTAACACTTGTTCCTTCGGAATCACATAGTCCTTTTTCAGGACATAGCACTTCTTATTGTTGAAAACTACCTTAAATCCTTTGTCACGTATTTGGGAAACGGAAAGTAGATTTTTTTGAAGTTTTTGAACGTAGTTTACCTTGTCAAACTTAACTTTTTGGTTCCCTACTTCCCCTTGAGCTGTGGTGTACCCTCCTTTGTTTCCAACAAAAGAAACATGACCTCCTTTGATTTGTTTGACATTTGATAGGAGTGCCCGGTTTCCTGTCATGTGCCTTGATGCTCCGCTATCTACAATCCAAGTGTTTGTTTCAGCACTATAACAAACACCCCGCACATTCAGTTGAAAACATTAGTTAAGGTGAGGGACCCAAGCCTTAACCAGCTTGGGTGTCCCAGAGGCATTACACATCATAAATTTTACCCATTGTCCATTAGAGGTGAGGGAAGATCATTTGTCTTATTGTTCTCATTTCCAGACATAGACTTTTCTTTCCATAAGCCAGCTTTGTGTAAGGCATGTTTGTGATAAACAGACGACTGGCTGATAGGTTGAACTTTAGGTTCCCTGACTCTTTTTGGTGGAGTGATGGAGCTTCTTTTGGAAGAGCTTGTCTTAGTGTCTTAAAGTTCAATATTTTTCTTTGGTGTGTGATAATAAGGGCAATAAGACGCGATGTGCCCATACTTTCCATAGTTGTAGCATGATCTGCTTTCAACTTGATGATTTACTTGTTTCTGTGGAGAAGTATGTGACACACAAGCGACTTTATTCTATTTGGGCTTTGTCACTTCTTGTTTAGATGTCTTATCTTGTTGAACAAAATTAAATGTTTGGACATTGTTAACATCTTTTCCCTTTTGTTTATTTGGACTTAGACAAGAAGCACGTGATTGGTTAATTTGTTTGGTATTTGTTGGTTCAGAACTAGACTTTGTTGAACCAGTACTTATTTTAAACTTTTCAAATTGTTCGTCCAAATTAACAGAAGGCATTTTACCTTTTGATTTTGAAGTGGCATCCTTTTGTATAGTGATAGATTCATTTGGTTTACATGCCGAATCTGGATCACTTACAAGAGGAGTGGACACTATGTGATCCTTGATTGGGTTGTTATTTATTGGTTTACTTTTTGCATTCGTCAAGGTCTCATGTGGTGGTGGAACCACTTTATATCCCAAACTCTCCCCATTGTTGTGCTCTCTCACTAAGTGTTGGACAATGTGAGAAGAACTTGTCTAACTATGCAGTTTTTGTTTTAATAAATTTACTTCTACTTCTAAAACTGCCTTTTGTTTCTTAGTGTCTTCTAGGGAGTTTAGATAGAACTTAATGTCATTAGCTTTGTTAAAGGCTACAACTTTAGTTTCCCTAAGTTGTTTATTCAAGAGTTCTATCTTTTCTTTATAGCTATGCTCATTTTGTTTTAAGACTCTATTAGCTTCAATGCATAGTTGTAAGTCCTTTACTAAGTTATCATTATGGTCTAATAACCTAGAAAATTTCATATCAACGATTTCCCTAAATTTATTGCAATCAGAACAAGCATGATTATTGAAAAGTTGAGTAGTGGTACTTACCTGAGAGGGTGAGGTTGAATCAGCCATCAAAGCAGTGTTTGACTTCTCTGGTTCTGGTGATTCTTGACTTGTTGGACTTGTCCCTTCTTTAGGTAGGTGATCAACTACTGTTGCAGATTCATCAACATTTCACATCGCGAGCTCCACTGCAATATCACCTTCGCTTGCTGAGTCGCCATCTAGATCCTCAACACTAGCGATGTTGGATTCTCCCGGAGACACAAACTTGAAGCTCCAATCTTGTCCTTTGTCATCATGAGCTGTTAAGGCTTTAGGATCCTTGCTCGACGAAGTAGGACTGCTTGTGGGCTTATCCTGATGACTGAAAGATAAGAATGCATTTCCCATCTTCTTGGGCTTCACAAATTCACATTTGAAGTGCCCCTTTTCCCCACAGTTGAAGCAGGTAACTTTTGTCTTTTCAAAGCCAAAAGTTGTGTCCTTAGTGGCAATCAGATTCTATCCGGTCTTCTTGACAAACTTCTTTGCTCTCTGAACTGCATTTGCTAAGGCCCACATGATGTCCATTCTTTCTAACTCTGTCTCATATACCTGCTCGTATTCCTCGTCTGCTAGATGGCAGTTCCCAATTTTCCCAGCAATTAGCCCGTCATAGGAGTGGACAACAGCTGCTAAGAGATCCATGTGCTCTTTTGCTACCTCTACTGTCACATTCCCGAGATTCTTGGTCTTTAGTTTTGTAGCATTTGCTTCAAGTGCTATGTATTGGGTACCAGACGACCCTGACGTGTCAGATCCTGAAGTAGTAGCTTGTGATGGACCAGTTGAACTCGACACAAACACCATTTGAAATGATGCTCCAGACGTTTTGGCTTGTGGGGTTGAGTTGTACAGTGCTGGATTCTGATCATATGATAACTTCTGGCCCTGTACTTCATCCTCAACTCTTCCTCCCGTAGTTTCAGAATGAATTCGTTGATGTCTAACTTCGCTAGCATATCATTCTGTCTGAGGTTGGAAACAAACGAACTCCACTTCTCGGGCAAACCATCTGCATAGTTTGAAACTTTGTCTTCCATAGACATAGTAACTCCATGAGTGTGCAGCTCACTCACCAGATGGTAGAACGATCAATGACATCGTCCAAGCTCTCCTTTGCCATTGACGAGAAGTTGTCAAACTCCTTCTTCAACTCTTTAGCCTTTAGAGCTTTCAACGATGCATTTCCCTCATACCTTTTTTCCAATGCATCTTATAGCTTTTTAGCTTGCTTGTTCTCAGAAAATTGATGGAAGATGTCCTTAGGAATTGACTGAGTCAGCAACACATATACTTTCTTTTCTGCATTGTACTTTAATTTTTGTCCATCAGTCATACCGCTTAAGGTGAGTTTGACTCCATCTGCACCTACAGACATGCTATATCCTGTCTCTATCGACTCCCACAGATTAGGATCTACCCCATTTAAGTAAATCTCAAACCTTTGCTTCCATTGTGGATAATCATCTAATGTTATTAGCTTAGGGGATTTGTTATGATTTCCCACTTCATTTTTTAAAAGCAATAAATTTTGAATCCTAGAATCCTTCCTGCGGTGAATGCTAAATATTAATCCTCCATTACTATTAACTTTAAGCTTTGGAACAAACTGTTTAACTTGTGCGAATGAAGGTATGCGATTGAACATTTCGTGCGATTGAACGATGCGGTTCACTCAGTCGTGCGAATGAGCAAATGCGGATAGCTCAATTATGCGAATGGACAGGTGCGGATGAACAATGCAAATGGGCAATTCAGTCGTACGAATGGATGTATGAACGAGTCCAATCGTGCATATGAGGGATGCATATGAATTCAGTCGTGCGCTTGAGGCAATCATTCGACTGAGGCTGCGGCAACTTGAAAATTCGAAGGTTTAAGGTATTTTGACGCAAAAACACGAATTTTTCAAGAACCCTACTTGCCGTATACTGGAAAAACGTTAACTTTACGGTCTGGAGACGTCCAAAACAACGTTTGACACAAAAAGATTGCGCTTTTGCGTGAAAAACACAATTTTTATATCAAAATCGATTGAATCACACGTAAATCAAGAGCCTTAGCTCTGATAGCACTTGTTAGGTGAGGACCGTGTACTAAACAGAGTACTAACTGATCCACGTGTATACCGAATCAAATAGTGTGGAATCCTATTTGATTGGTGATGCAATGAGTGAGAAAGTTAACCCAATCGATATAAGATTAATCTAAACGTTAAAAACTAATAGCAATTGATCAAGAACGATCTATGAACTTGGACGGGCTTTCTCGGGCGTTCTGGATGGCTATGGTATGTGTATGAGTCGAATTCTTCAAAGTCATTCGTTTTTCCACGAATTAAGTGGTATTTAAAGGTTAGGGTTACTCATTCGTGCGACTGAACCATTCGCACGGTTCAATCGTGCGACTGAGTCATGCGGTTGATCCATTCGCACGACTGAGTGTTCAATCATGCGATTGAGTCAATCTCATGTCCCAATTGTGCGACTGATCCAGTCTCTTAGTTCAGTCGTACGACTGGTTCATTAGCATGAAGCTGTTCATGCGTATGATCCATTAGCATCGGCCATTCGCATGGAACTTCATATGACTAAGTTTGAATATGTTTTACAATCATTATTTGACTTAGATCTATTCAAACAACCACAAACCTATATAGTTAGTTCAATAAGCGTTAATACACAATAACCAATGAAATATTAAACATTATAAGCATAAACCACACATTGTATTTCATTCAACCATCCAGTTACATATATGTAAGACATGAAAGACTTTTACATAAAGCTCATAAACTAGGTACATATGTATCTACACTGTTGAATCCAAATGATTTGCGAACAGCAACTTGCAGCAGCAACATATTCAGCTTCACATGTTGACAGAGCAACTGATGTCTGCTTCATACACTGCCAGATGACTAACCGTCTACCAAAGAACTGACATCCTGCTGATGTTGACTTGTAATTTATCTTCCAACCACCATAGTCTAAGTCACTATATGCTATAAGCTCAAAGTCATCATCAAGAGGATACCACAACCCGAGTGTTGGAGTACCCTTCAGATAACAAAAAATCCATTTAACTTCGATGAGACGATTTACGTTTGGTTTTTCCAGAGATCTGGAACAGAGACATGTGGCGTACATAATATCAGGATGCGAGGTTGTGAGGTACATGAGAGATCCGATCATTCCTCTGTACATGGTAGCATCTACCAGATCACCATTTTCGTCGGGTGTCACGTCATGGTTTGTGGCAAGCGGAGTTCTAGCTGCCAAAGCATTCTCAATGTCGAATATACTGAGGATATCTCCTACAATTTTGGACTAATGCAGGAAGATTCCTTTTGGTGTCTAATCCACCTGTAATCCAAGAAAGAACTTCATCTCCCCCATGGCACTCATCTCAAACTTTGCTTTCATTACAAATTCAAATTCTTTACATAATTCTTCATTTTTGGAACCGAAGATTATGTCATCCACATAAATCTGTACCAGGAGTAAATCTCCATCCTTTTCTTTGAAGAATAACGTGCAGTCAATAACTCCTCTACGAAAACCATGTTTCACAAGATGAGTTAAGAGTTTCTCATACTAGGCTCTAGGGGCTTGATGGAGCCCTTAAAGAGCCTTGTCCATTTTATAAACTCTATGTCGATGATAAGGATCCTCGTATCCTTCTGGTTGACTGACGTAGACTGTTTCACGGATCTCACCATGAAGGAATGCACTTTTCACATCCAATTGATAATCTTCAAGTAGAGCGCATAGGCTAGAAAGATACGAATTGCTTCCATCCATGCCATAGGTGCAAACACTTCATTGAAGTCTATGCCTTCGAATTTTCAAAACCCTTGAGCTACAAGCCGAGCCTTATTTCTAATTATTACCCCTTGGTCATCTTTCTTACACTTCAACACCCATTTAGTTCCTATCACCTTAAAACCTTTTGGTCTGTCCCCAAGGGTTCATACTCTTAACTTCTGAACTGTAAGAGTTCTTCTTGAATTGCACCAACCGTGCCTTATTGTTTAAGTCTTCACTCATATATTTTGGCTCAAATTGAGACATAAAACATCGATAAGCACCATCGTGAAGATATCCTTTTCCATGAAAAGGGCATAATTAGCTAAATATAGCTGATTTTGTGTCTGTACTCCCGATCGAACATCCCCAATGATGTTGTCCAAGGGATGATAAACATTAATTCGAGATCCGGGAGTGGTGGGAACAACTACCTCAGTATCCAAATTATGAAACCTAGGTTCAGTATTCATAGTTGTTGGAGTATGAGGTTCAGAAGTGTTAGAGACATCAAGATCTGATGCTTGTGTACTTTCATTAGTGGAACCTATTCCTCCTAGCCTACATGTTTAGTCTCAACTACTTCATCATCAGAGGAAGAATCTTTTACTTCAAGATCTCCCCCTAAAGGGCTAGAAGTATCATCTAATAGAGCCGTTTATGTCGAATCTGGTATTGGAGTGTTCAGAACATCGTGTTGGATTCTTTATGCCCAATACACATAGAATATTGATGTGGTTAGTGCGTCATGATCCAAGTCGGGTCATACCCAATAACAAGTTTAGCAAACACCAATATGTATTTATTTGATGATATGATCATGCAATTAAATCATTGCACCAATATCTGAAAAAGGGTTTTCTAAAATAAATTGTATGTGAGAAAGAACAGCTTGTAATTATATTTTGTTCATGGACATTATTTGTAATGTTATTTAAGTTTGTTAAATAACATCAAATAATAAGAGTGTGTGTTTAAGTTATATATTTAAAAGGTTAAACTATATAACTAATAATAATAATACAAAATACAACTAGTAACCATTTAGTGGTGTTTTAAAATGGGAAACCCAATTTTGAAAGAGAAGTGGCCGCCCCCTTGAGGGTAATTTTGGTCATTTTGTTTTCTTGGAACACACACCCATTAACACAAAAACACACTCTCCAAAATTCAGCTCTCTCTCTTAGATGCAAGGGCAAAGAACACACACATTTTTCTCTCAAAAACTTCTTGAAGAAAAGCTGCTGAAAATTCGATTTTCAGCATCCATGGTCCGATTTTGGTGCACAAAGCCAAACAAAAGGGGTGTTTGTTGGAGGCTTGTGGTTATGAACACTTGAGGACATCTATTCTTGATGTTTTGGTCATCCAATAGCAGCTCCATCTACATCTTTATCCACGTTTTCAGCAGTCTTTTGGATGATGTTTCAGCCTCGGTTTTAACAGCATAACAAGAGGTAGTTTGTATGTTATGATTTGGTAGTTATTTCTTGTAGATAGCTAGTTCAAACACATATTAAAGATCCTTATGTTCTTGGGTTTGTTGTTACTATGAAATGAACCTTAAATTCAGATTATAAAACATGAAATTAAGCATTTAATCCGCTGCGTTTTCCTTGTTTAAATGGTTAAACTATGTTGTTAAGGTCCAACAAACCCAATATTGGCATCTAGAGCCGGATATGTGGATGACTAGTTTCTTTTGTCCTTATAAAATTGGTTTTATAGGGTTTTAACAACCAAATTAGGGCTGTTTTGAGATGATATGATGATACCCCAACCTTTCAAGGTTATATCTTGCATGCTTCTGATTAAATCTTGAAAGGAAAGATATCAAAATGGTTGATTGTGCTTTGTTTGGACAAAAGACCCTAAATTCTTGGTTTATGTTGGCTGAAATTTAGGGTCAAATGGGGTTCATTTTGGTTCTTGAGATGATGTATATGGATACATATATTAGTGCATAACATAGCCTTGACCATGTGTGTTTTGGATTTGGTTGATTGAAATCTTGTCATGTTGGTTGTATTCATTCTTTATGGGTTGTAATAATTTCTTTTGCGTTTATATTTGGGTTGTAATTTGTTTATTCATTTGGCAATGTAATAAATAGATTAGGAGTATTTTTCTTTTACTACAAAATATGTATTAGGATATATATTTTGTAAAAGAAGATGCTCGGGAAGGAAGCACAAAAGGAAGACACAAGGATGAACTTGAAGCATTTGGATGCAAGTTCAAGTGGGGGTCTTTGGAGATCTCATATTTTGTGTTGTGTTCAACCCTTAGGAAAGACCTTATGACAATACTTGTGATGGCAAACAAATGTAGTCAACTTAGTGGCTATGGTTATGCACATATGTTTGTATGATTATGCTTGTTTGGTTGTTTGTTGTATGATTGTTGTATGATTGTTGTTTGATATTTGGATATGCAAAACAAACTCATTAGCAAACTTAACAAGCTAAAATTTTATGGTTTCTAATCATTAAGTGGTTAATAAAATATTATTAAAAGGATTAATGATTTAATAAAAGAGGTTTTATTAAAAATAAACCATAGGGTACCTTGTATTTGAAAGCATGCAAATACAAGGTAAATAGAGTTTTCAAAACTAAAAAATCCCTTTGGGAACAAGTTTAACACCATCCTTTTACACGACACTCGAATCACTTGAGAACTATTTGTGGGATAAAGGTCACCTAACCACTTTTAGGGAACTTGTGTTTTGAGGTGGGCTTAACATATTTGTGGGATAAAGGTCACCTAACCACTTGTATGAGTAAACTCACACGTGTGTGTAAGTAGGAGGACTTGAATTGGAAACCATGTGCATAGGGTCACCGAAGCATGGCGTACAATGGTGTTGATGGGATTAAACATGCCGACCAAACATAAGATGTTTAACCGATCCCATAAAAGCTAGAAGTTGCAAAAGGTTGCAATTGTCAAATGTTGACTACCTTGTTAATTTAAATAATGGGATAAAGGTCACCTAACCATTATTTGAATGTAACATGGATTCTAGATTTTAATTATTAATTGTCTATGAGACACAAAGGGTGTTAATAATTAAAATGAAATGTTTCAGAAATACTAATAAGAACTTTGTAAATTTCGTAGAATGGCCGCAAACAATAATGCTGCCACCCCGACCGTCCATACCCTATCACTGAGAACTTATTTTGAGAAGGATCGTCTGAACCATAACAACTTTATGGACTGGTCTCGAAACTTGAGAATTGTTCTCAAGCAAGAGCGAAAGGCCAATGTCCTTGACGATCCTATTCCTGACCAACCCAACCCCAATGATGTTGAGGCCTATATCGATTGGCTTCAGTATACTGAGGATTCCATGTAGGAATCCTGTCTCATGTTAGGAACTATGATTCCTAAACTCCAAAAGGACTTGAAGCATCATGGGACATATGACATGACTACCCAAATTGAAGGAATTGTTCCTTCAACAACCTAGGGTAGAGTGCATCGAAACGGTTCGAGCGCTTCATGCATGTCACATGGAAGAAACCCAATCGATATCATCTTATGTACCTAAGATGAAAAGCCATATTGACTGCCTCGAGAGGCTTAACTGTCCTGTCTCAAAGGAGTTGGCCATGGATTTGATCCTTAATGGCCTAACTAAAAGTTTGAGACGTTCATAATGAATTAAAATATGAATGGATGGGACAAGAGCATTGGTGAGCTTCACGCAATGCTCAAAACAGCTGTGGAAGGAATGGGTAGAAAGGTTCTACCTGTTGTTTAGATCAATAAGGGAGGCAATGAAAGGCCATTCCCGGTCCCAAGGCAAATGTTGCCAAAATGAAAGGGGCACATCAAAGAAAAAAGGGAAGGGAAGATTAAAGCGGAACCTCCAAAACCTAAGCTTATGAAGCCTAAGGTAACGGAAAACGATCCATGCTTGGAGTGTGGTGAGATAGGACATTGGAAAGGGAATTGTCCAACCTATCTCAATGAGTTGAGAAATAAGAGGGATGTTGGGCAAACCTCAAGCACAACTTTCATGATCCATATTGACTTAAATGTTATTTCTTCAAGCACATGGGTATTGGATACCGGGTGTGGAACTCACTTTTGCAATCTGTTGCAAGGGTTCAAAAGAAATAAGCACTTTAAGAAAGGAGACTATGTTTTGAAACTTTCAAAAGGTTTGGAAGTTGTTCTTCAAAACAAGTTATATGCTCCTAGTTTGACTAGGAACATAATTTTAGTTTCCTTTTTAATACGATATGGTTATGATTTAAAGTTTGTAAATGATGGTATTTATGAATTGGTTCATAATGATTCGTCCTATAATAACACATTATACCAATCATGCACCAAGAGACTTAAAATGGTTTAAGTGACTCTTATCCTTGGCATTGTCATCTTGGTTACATAAACAAGAATCAGACTTAAACACTTCAAAGGAATGCTCTTTTGAAAACAAATGAAAATTGTTCATTTGATAAGTGTGAATCTTGTTTACAAGGTAAGATGACCAAGTCGCCCTTTAGTGGTACTAATGAGAGGGCAAAAGACTTGTAAGGAGTCATACATTCGGATGTATGTGGTCCTTTTAAGACAATGACAAGGAATGGTGAAAGTTACTTCATTACCTCTACCGACGATTACAGTCGCTATGGTTATGTGTACTTGATGGCACATAAACATGAAGCGTTTGAAATGTTCAAAACTTCAAGAATGAAGTAGAAAATCAACTCGATAGAACTATCAAAGTAATCCGTTTACATAGAGGAGGAAAATACCTAAGTGAAGCCTTTAGGATCATCTAGGAAGTTGTAAGAATGTCTCACAACTTACTCCTCCCGGAACACCATGACATGATGGTGTGTCTGAAAGGAGAAATCGAACCCCATTGGATATGGTTCGACCTGTGATCGCTATAAGATCACTACCTCTATCATTTTGGGGTTTCGCACTACTCTCCGCAGCTCGGTATTTTGAATATGGCCCAACCAAGAAAGTGAATTCGACACCTTTTGAAATATGGCATGGAAGAGTTCCATCGCTATCATATTTAAAAGTATGGAGTTGTCAAGCTTATGTTAAGCTACAACACCCAAAACCACTTGAAAATCGATTCACTAAGTGTATATATGTTGGATATCCAAAGGACTGTATAGGATACTACTTCTTTGATCTAACAGAGCAAATGGTATTTCTTACTCGAAAGGCAGAGTTCTTGGAAGCCAAGTTCCTTATGGAAGGAATGACGTATAGAACAGTGGAATTTGATGAGGATCAAGATCCACAAGCCGATACACATTTGGTTGACACTAGCAATCAACAGGAGGTTGTTAATAATGATCAAGATGTTGATCAATACACACAAACGTTCGCACATCTGGTAGAGTTAGCATTCCACTTGAAAGATATGGATTTTCATAGATGGATGCTACGTGGTTGACCCCGATGAGCCAACTACATACAATGATGCAATGTCCAATTCGGATTGTGACAAGTGGCTGGGAGCCATGAACGTAGAGATGCAATCCATGCATGACAACCAAGTTTGGGAATCGGTTGACCCTTCACTTAACTCTAAACCAGTTGGATGCAAGTGAGTTTTCAAGAAGAAAATAGATATGCATGGAAACTTGGATACTTGCAAGGCAAGACTTGTAGCAAAAGGTTTCACTCAAACTGAAAGGTTGATTATGATGAATCCTTCACGCGTGTGGCAGTGCTAAAGTCTAACAGGATATTGTTTGCCGTTACTACTCATTATGACTATGAGATTTGGCAAATGGATGTCAAAACCGCTTTTCTTAATGGACATCTTGAAGAGACTGTCCATATGGTTCAACCTGAAGGTTTTGTCGATCCCAATCATCCTAATAAAGTATGCAAGTTAAAGAGATCAATCTATGGATTGAGACAAGCATCGAGAAGTTGGAATCAATGTTTTGCTGAAGGGATCAAGAAATTTGGTTTCATCAAGAACGCTGACAAGACTTGTGTGCATAAAAGGGCTAGTGGGAGTCTAATTACATTCTTAGTATTGTATGTTGATGACATACTACTATTTGGAAATGATATTCCAACTATGGAAGGTGTTAAAACCTGGCTTGAAAATTTTTTTTTCCATAAAAGATCTCCGTAAAGCCGCCTATATTTTGGAAATAAAGATCTATAGGGATAGATCAAGGCGGTTGATAGGGTTAAACTAAAGTGCATACATTGATAAAGTCTTGAAAAGGTTCAAGATGGAAAACTCTAAGAAAGGTATAGTACCTATTCAAAGAGGGACAATATTGAGTACATCTCAATGTCCAAACTCAAAGGATGAGCAAGATCGTATGAAGGACATCCCATATGCGTCTGCTATAGGATCCATCACGTATGCGATAATATGCACTAGACTGGACGTGTCATGCGCGTTAAGCATGACAAGTAGATATCAGAAGAATCCAAGTAATAGCCATTGGATGGCTGTTAAAAGTATATTGAAATACCTTAGGATGACTAAGGATATGTTTCTAATATATGGATCTGATGAAGAGAACTAGTTGTAAAGGGTTACACGGATGCGAGTTTCCAAACTGATCGAGATGATCCTCGATCACAACCGGCGTATGTCTCCATCATGAATGGGGTAGCATTGTCCACTATATAATACGAATACATAGCCACCTCATTAGCAGCTTGGGAAGCTGCATGGATAAATGGGTTTATCACCGATCTGAGGACGGTCTCTACCATTCAAGACCCCTTAGAAATCTTTTATGATTACGAGGGTGCGATTGTTCAAATCAAGGAACCCCGAGCACATCAAAAGATTAGGCACAATGAGCGAAGATTCAATTACATAAGGGATGAAGTTGAAAAGGGAAAGACATGTATTCGCAAAGTTCACTTTGATCAAACATTGCAGATCCACTCACGAAGCTCCTTGAAAGGGCAAAGCATGAAAGTCATACTTATGCCTTAGGACTTTGATATTCTAGTGATTGGAATTGATCTGTTTAGTATTACTATAGAACAATTGTAATACTTAACTCATCTATGTATTTACGCTATTATGAGTTATGTTCCTTTTAGCATGTTTACATCCATGAATAATTCTTTTATTCTAAATATCCGTAGTCGGTCATATTTGTGGGAACAAATATGAATGTAAGACTATTATGAACTTGGATTGGTGGATATTCATAAGGCATGAATATAGAGCAATTGGTTGCTGCCAAGGTTCATAGATATTCGTGGGATACGAATATTGGACTGACCCGCGTCTCAAATCTTACTACATGGAATCTTATTGATTGATCATAAGTAAATTTGAGTAAAGGCGAATATCATTTGGTATCCTCTGACCTGAGATACATATTGGGTTTTGATATTCACCAAGTGTTATACCTTGAGCTAGTTCTTCGCTGATATGAAATAATGGTCAATACATAAGGCTATGTTTAGGTATGACATAAGGTGATTGTGAGAAACGTATGTAGTCAAGATGGGATTTGTTCCTCTTATTCGTTGAGAGTATGATGTCTAAGGCCTGATTAAGTTAAATCAACAAGGAATGATCATTCTGTGTCCTTGGATTTAACATGACATCTGTAACAAAAGGATAAATGATTGATTCACCTAAAACATTTTAAGTTGGATACTTGAAGGGGATAATGTTATTGAATGGCTTCTAAGTCATGCGTATTAAGGGTAGTAAACCGTTGTTAGGCGGTATTTACTGCTTGCATCAATCTTCTATGAATCTTCTGCAAGTGGGAGATTGTTGGATTCTTTATGCCCAAGAGACATAGAATATTGATGTGGTTAGTGCGTCATGATCCACGTCGGGTCATACCCAATAACAAGTTTAGCAAACACCAATATGTATTTAATTGATGATATGATCATGCAATTAAATCATTGCACCAATTTCTGAAAAAGGGTTTTCTAAAATAAATTGTATGTGAGAAAGAACAGCTTATAATTATATTTTGTTCATGGACATTATTTGTAATGTTATTTAAGTTTGTTAAATAACATCAAATAATAAGAATGTATGTTTAAGTTATATATTTAAAAGGTTAAACTATAACTAATAATAATATACAAAATACAACTAGTAACCATTTAGTGGGTGTTTTAAAATGGGAAACCCAATTTTGAAAGAGAAGAGGCCGCCCCCTTGAGGGTAATTTTGGTCATTTTGTTTTCTTGGAACACACACCCATTAACACAAAAAACAAACTCTCCAAAATTCAGCTCTCTCTTAGATGCAAGGGCTAAGAACACACACATTTTTCTCTCAAAAACTTCTTGAAGAAAAGCTGCTGAAAATTCGATTTTCAGCATCCATGATCCGATTTTGGTGCACAAAGCCTAACAAAAGAGGTGTTTGTTGGAGGCTTGTGGGTATGAACACTTGAGGACATCTATTCTTGATGTTTTGGTCATCCAATAGCAGCTCCATCTACATCTTTATCCACGTTTTCAGCAGTCTTTTGGATGATGTTTCAGCCTCGGTTTTAACAGCATAACAAGAGGGAGTTTGTATGTTATGATTTGGTTGTTATTTCTTGTAGATAGCTAGTTCAAACACATATTAAAGATCCTTATGTTCTTGGTTTGTTGTTACTATGAAATGAACCTAAATTTCAGATTATAAAACATGAAATTAAGCATTTAATCCGCTGCGTTTTCCTTGTTTAAATGGTTAAACTACATTGTTAAGGTCCAACAAACCCAATACATCGTACATCATCGTAGCAGATAGCTCATCATTAGTATGGGAAGGCGGGAGATTGAAGGATTTTAAAAATCCATCATTGTCATAGAAGAAAGAGGGTACTTTTCCAGCAGGGGGTGGTGTATCTTTGAACATCAACATTGCACCACACTTTTACCTGACCCGTTGAGTTTTTATAAACTGCCTTGTCTGGTATACTGTATCCGAGAAAGATACCTTCTTTTACCTTCTCACAAAACTTCCCAGTCTAAGTTTTCTTTCACAACGTGCATGGTGGGCCAAACAGTTCTAGATACTCCAGGTTGGGTTTACGTCTCTAGAGCAGTTCATAACATGTTTTCCAATGTCGTTTGACCACTAAGACTCGATTGAGTGTGTAACAAGCATTAGCCACTCTCTCATTCCATAATTGAATAGGCAGTTTAGAGTCGATTAGCATTGTCCTGGTTGTCTTTATCAAGCTACTATTTTTCCTTTCAGCAACCCCATTCATCTATGGAGTGTAGGCAGAAGTAAATTGATGTACAATTCCTCTCTCTCTACAGTATGCCTCCATCAACTGATTCTTGAACTTTGTGTCGTTGTCTGATCGAATCTGTCTTACTTTCAGCTTGTAGAGTGATTCCAAAGTAGTTACTAGATGTTTGAATGATTCAAAAGTTTCTGATTTGGATTTTAGAAACATCACCCAAGAGAATCTTGAGTAACCATCAGTTACTACGAAGCAATACAGATCTCCAGCAATGCTATTTGTGCTGACAGGGCGAAACAGATCCATGTGTGGAAGCTTGAGAGGAATTTCGATAGAATTCACTTTCTGTGCCTTGTGAGACTTCTTGGTTTGTTTCCCTTTCTTACATGCTATGCAAAAATTCAAAAGCTGGAAGTTCTTGAGAGTTACTCTATTCACTAAATCGTTCTGTACCAAATGATTCATCTTCCTATGATTAATGTGTCATGTTCTCCTATGCAATGAGACTGAATCCCTCTTTGTTGCCTTTGACAAGAAGCATTGAACAATATGATCAGTTGTGAAGGCTTTTGATAGATCCAAGATGTACAAGTCATTATATCTTGAAGCTGACATTAGAACTTTATCCTCCTCAATCACATAATCCTTCTTCAACATGTAGCACTTCTTGTTGCCAAACACAACTTTGAATCCTTTATCACATATCTGGGATACTGAAAGCAAGTTGTTCTGTAGTTGTAGAACGTAGTGGACCTTTTCAAACTTTATTTTCTCGTTTCCCACTTCGCCTTGAGCGGTGATGTAACCTCCTTTGTCATGTGCCTAGACGCCCTACTATCAATAATCCAGGTATTAGTGATAGTGTTGTACCGGACACCCTGCACATTCAAAGAAACTTATTAGTTTAGATTTGGGACCCAAGCCTTAACTGGCTTGGGTAACCTAGAGGAATCACAAATCATGAACTCAACTCACTGTCCTTTAGAGGGCATATCGTTCTTCTTCTTTTCCTCAGTATTAGACTATATACTTGATTTTTCTTTCCATAAACCAATTTTATATGGGGCATGTTTGTGATAAACAAACGACTGACTTATGGTTTGAAATTTAGGTTCACTAATACTCTTAGGTGGAGTATTAGAGCTCATTTTAGAAAAACTTGGTTTTGCATCATAAAGTTCAATTATTTTGGGCGTCTGATAATAAGGACAATTACGAAAGATATGTCCTCATTTTCCACAACTGTAGCATGATCTCCATTCTACAGATTGATGAAAAATTTTATGTGGTATTGAGTTTGGTAACAGGGTGAGATGTGTCTGGTTGGGTTTTGTCACTTCTCTTTTAGATGTTTCAGCTTCTTTACAAAATTAATTGTTTTAACATTTTGAACATCTTTAACTTTTAGTTTACTTAGACTTTGATGATTAACACGTTTTTGGTTAACTGGTTTAGTCATTTTGGGTTCTGAAATAGACGTTTGTGAACCTGGCCCTAAATTAACCCTTTTAATTTTATCATCCGAATTCTCAGCAGGAATTTTTCCTTTTGATTTCAAAGTAGAATCCTTTTGTTTAGGGATAGAGTTCACAGGGTTTACCAATAGAATCGGGATCACGAACTAGAGGAGTGGACACCACATGATCCTTTACTAGATTGTTATTGATAGGTCTATATTTAGTGTTCAAAAGGACTGCATGTGGTGGCGGAACTACTTTATACCCCAGACCTTCCCCGTTATTTCATTCATTCACTAAGTTTTGGACTATATGAGAAGAACTAGCCAAACTATGTAGTTTTTATTTTAAATCGACTTCTAAAACTAATTTTCCTTTTTCGTTTACTTCAAAGAATTTAAATAAAACTTTATGTTATTTGCTTGATTTAGAGCAACAACCTCGGTTTCCCTTAGTTGTTTTCCCAAAAGTTCAATTATTTCTTTGAAACTACACTCATTTTGTTTTAAAATACGATTAGCCTCAGTGCAGAGTTGTAAATCATTTACTAAATTCTCATTGTGTTCTAATAACCTAGCAAATTCAAATCAATGCTTTCCCTAAATTTGTCACATTCATTACAAGCATGTTTTTCAAATAGTTGGTCTATAGAACTTACCTGTGAGGAATCAGATGTATCAGCCATCAAAGCTATATCAGACTCTTCTTTGACTGGAGATTCTGAGTTTGTTGCTTTGAGCTCTTCCTCAATGAATTGATTTACCACATTCACAGCTTCTTCGGTATCTGACATCGCTTGCTCAGCTATGATATCACCTTCACTAGTAGAACCATCATCCAATGCATCAACAAAGGCAATATTTGATTCACCTGGAGAAGCAAATCGGAAAGACCAATCTTTCCCTTCATCACCTTGAGCAGTTAGATCCTTTGTCTCTTTACATAAAGAAGTAGTTCCAATCATGTCTTTGTCTTGACGGTTGAATGTAGGAAATGGGTTTTATCACGTTTAAAGTGCCCCTTTTCACCATAGTTGAAACATGTGACTTTGGTTTTATCAAAACCAAAAGTTGTATCTTTATTGGCGACTAGATTTTGCCTTGTCTTCTTGACAAACTTCTTTGCTCTTCTGACTGCACTCGCCAAGGCCCACATTTTGTCCATTCTTTCTAGCTCATTTTCATCAACTTGCTCGTGATCCTCATCTGCAAGATGACAATTTCCAATCTTATCGGCAACTAGACCATCATAAGATTGTACAACGGCCACTAGAAGATCCATATGCTCCTTAGCCACTTCCACTGTGACATTACTGAGATTCTCTATCTTCAACTTTATAGTATTTGCCTCAGGAACAATGTATTGGGTTCCAGTTGACTCTGACGTTTGGGTTCCTGATGCAGGGGTTTGGGAAGGAGCCGGGAGCTAGACACGAATGTTGTTTGTAATGGTGCTCCTGAAACAACTGGAGTCAGAACTAAGTTGTAAAGTGAAGGATTCTAAACATAGGATCCTTTCTTCGACTTGTATTTCATTCTCAGTTCTTCTTCCCTTAACTTCAGGATGAAATCATTTATTTCTGACGTTGCAAGAAAATCATTTTGTCTCATATTAGACACATATGAATCCCATTTCTCAGGCAAACCATCAGCAAAGCTTGAAACTTTATCTTCCATGGATGTGGTCACGCCATGAGTGTGCAGCTCACTAATGAGATTATAGAATTTGTCAATAATATCATCCAAGCTCGCATTCCTTATCAAAGAGAAATTGTCAAACTCCTTCTTGATAGCTTTAGCCTTTAGTGCCTTCAAAGTTGCGTTTCCATCATATCTCTTCTCCAATGCCTCTCATAACTTTTTAGCCTGCTTGTTCTCAGAGAACTGATAAAAAATGTCCTTAAGGCATATACATTCTTTTCAGCATTGAAGAGAATCTTCTAAGCTTCACTCATTCCTCCCAAGTCAACTTGACTCCATTAGCACTGACTGGTACCGTTTAACCAGTCTCAATGGATGTCCAAAGATTTGGGTCAAATCCATTTAAATAGATCTCAAACCGATGTTTCCACTGAGGATATTCATCTAACGTTAACAGCTTTGGGGCAGTTTATTATGATTTCCAATCTCATTCTCCAGAAGTAGTAGGTTCTGGATGTGTGAGTCCTTTCCGGAAATAAATGCAGCAAATTGATCTTCCATTGCATTAAAATTTATGCTTTTAGACCAAGACAGCTTCACTCGTGCGAATGGGCTATGAGTATGGATCACTCGTGCTAATGAAGGGTGCGAATGAATTCAATCATGCGATTGGATTCAGTCGTGCGTATGAACAAGATGATTGGAATCAAACAACTGGAGTTGTTCAGTCGTGCGAATGAGGAATGCGACTGAGTTCAGTCATGCTCATGGAGTATAGGAATGAGGACAATCATACGAATGAGCTAATTATGCGACTAAAGGCTGCTGTTTTTGTAAAATTCAAGATTTATTACACTTTGACACAAAATACGATTTTCCTAGGAACCTTAATCTACCGTATAATGAAAAATCAAAACTTTAACGCCTGTAAATGTCAAAAACACCTTTTGTAGTAAAGTGGTGACTCTTTTAATTAAAATGTAGGTTTTTGATACCAAAACTAATCGAATAAAATGCAAAATTATGAGTCAAAGCTCTGATACACTTGTTAGGGGACCGTGTACGTACGGAGTACTAACAGATTCTGTGTTTTACCAGATCAAATAGTGCGGAAACCTATTTGATTGGCGATCGACTCAGTGAGAAAGATAACCCGATCGATATAACAATGAACTAAATCTTAAGAACGAGTAGGAATCGATCAAGATCAACTAATGAACTTGGACAGGCTGTTTGGGACGCTTTGGACGGCTAGGGTTTATGTCCATTTGAAGTATCTCTCCAAGTTTTCTATTTTTCCACGAATCAGGTGGTATTTATAGGCTAGCAGTTTCCATTTGTACAACTGAACCATTAGCATGGTTCAGTCATGTGTTTGACTCAGGTGATTGATTCATACGCACGACTAAAGGTTCAGTCGTGCGACTGAGTCAATCTTATGTCTAAATCATATGATTGATCCAGTCTCCTAGTTCAGTCGTGTGACTGGTCCATAAGCATGACATATTCATGTGTATAGTCCATAAGTATGGTCCATTACCATAAATAATCACCCGACTAGGTTGAACACATTACTTAATCATTATTGACTAAGAACTATGTACAACAACGTCAAACCTATATAAAAAGTTCATACATATGAATCAAAGATAAGTAAACATAAATGCATATATCATACTTCATTACATCATCACATTACACATATGTAAGGCATGAAAGACTTTTACGTTTAATCACATAAACTAGGAACACATGTATCAACAAAATTCTTGATCACTTTCACCACTACCATGGTCTTCTACATTTAAAGCTTCTTTATCTGGTTGTTGAGACTCTGAGCTGGAATTTAAAGGCATCTTAGATGTATCAACTAAATTCATCATTGTTATACTTATAGAAACTTCATTTGCAAAATTAGTTACAACAGGAGCTAAAGTAGTATAGCTTGAAGGTCTTGTCAGCTCAAATCTTTGATCAGGATCACCTATTGGTAGAATATCTATAGACCCTGAAACATTCTCACAAGATTTGTTAAAACAGTTGGTAACTAAATCAAGATCAAATAGCCAATCAGGACCAGAACCAGTTACACTGGGTGTGTATGTTCATTGGATGTCACATTGGCTGACTCCTCAACAATCCTGGTCCTGAGATTGTGTACTCTATAACCCTTAGCTTTGAAAGAGTACCCAACAAAATGTCCATTATCTGGTTTCTTAGCAAATTTGGAAATTTGATCTTTGGTATTCAAGATGGTGCAAGGACATCCAAATGACCTTAGAAAACTAATGAAAAGTTTCCTCTTGAGCCAAAGTTCATAAGGAGTCTTACCATATGTCTTAACCACTAAAATTCTACTCTGTACATAGCAAGAAATGTTGACTACCTCTGCCCAGAAGGTGATTGGCAGTTTCGAGTCAGACAACATAGTTCTTGCAGCTTCAATAAGTGTCCTGTTTCTCCTCTTAGCAACACCATTTTGCTGAGGAGTCTTAGGAGCATTATATTGTCTTATAATACCCTTTTCATCACAAAATGTATAAAGGATTTGGTTCTTGAATTCAATTCCTTGATCACATCTTATGGTTTTGACCTTGTGATCAAATTGATTCTCAGTTTTTAAGATGAAATTCTTCAGAATCTTAGGAGTCTCATCCTTAGTTCTAAGAAAGAAGACCCAAGTGAATCTTGTAAAGTCATATGTGATCACTAAACATTAAGAGGTCCTTCCTAGACTCATTACATTTATGGGGCCAAAAAGATCCATATGTAACAAGTGTATGGGAGTAGTTATGAAGTTTCTTTCTTTTGGCTTATGAGATACCTTATGTTGCTTCCCTTTTAGGCATGCAACACAATGGTCATCACTTGTAAACTTTTTTTTTGGTATTCCAGTTACCAAATCATTCTTAATTAGATTATTCATATTCTTAAAGTTTAAATGTCATATTGTTTTATGCTAGAGAAAAGACTCATCACTATTTGCTTTAGACAGAAAGCATAAAACTTCTCCTGAGGTAGATGTTTCTTGAAGATCCATCTTGTACATGTTCCCTTTCCTAGCGGCTCTAAGCAAGATATGCTCATGAGGAATGACCATCTCGGGCTTGAGAACAATTTACTCATGCTCAGTGAAGAGCATGTTATGACTCTGATCACAATATTAAGATACACTCAAAACATTGTATCCAAGTTCCTTGACAAAGTTTACCTTCTCAATGCTGAACTTACCATTTGTGACATTGCCCCTTCTAGATATGTAACACCCTCATCTCCTCTAAAAGCAACTGGAACTCCATCAAATATTTCAAAGTTTTCGAATAGTGACCGGTTGCCTATCATATGCCTGGAACAACCACTATCAATGATCCAAACATTCTTGTTTGTCTTGAGTTATTCCTACATAAAAGAGATGGTTAGTTATATTTGGAAATCCAAGCCTTGCTTGTCTTGGGTTTATCAAAAGAAGTTAAAGGTAATGAAATAGTAATTGATCCTACAGTCATATTTTGAGGATCCTTTATTGTTGTTGACGGAGAACTTTCAGTCACTTGGTCATTCTTGAACTTCCACAACACATTTGGAAGTTTAGACTTGACCTTTAATACTTCGGAAGTTTTACTGACTTCGGAAGTTTTGATGACTGGGCCTTCAGTAGATATTGCTATCACTACAACAGGCTTCAGTGCTTTGAAAGTATTCCCTTCTTCCGAGACCAAATTTTCCACTTGCCTTCATCTTCATTTTGGAGCTTCCGAAGGAAACAAATTTTCCTTCCGAAGATAGTTTCTTCTTGGAACTCATGGAGGATAATGACCCTTCTTAGAATCCTCTTCTTCACTCTTCTCAGAGGAATTCTCCACTAGCACTGCTTCATCCTTTTTAGTCAAGGGGTCTATAATTGGAAGCTCATCTTCACAAGTTCCACACCTAAGAGATCTTACAAACAAGATTGTGTCTGGAGGAGCTATCTCACTAGATCCATTCCTTGATTATTCTGATAACAAACTTTTGCATGAAAGGATGAGGATATAATGTTTTTCAAGGTCTCTTCTTCAAGAACATATTTTTCTACCCTGGCTTTGCTCATCACAAGCTCAGCCTCGCATTCAGTCAACTTGGTTATGAGATCTTTGATTTGAGTCCTGTAGTTGGTGTATTCATGTTTAAGAACTAAAATGGTTTTCTCTAAGTCCTCTATCTTTAACTTATAGTTATTTTTAGATCTTTTGAAATCAAATTTTAAGATATTTAAGCACTCAAGATAATATCTCATCTCTTATTTGTAGGACCTGTATCTATTAACTTTAGCAATACATTCAGGTGTATAGAGATGTTCCAATACCTTTGCTTCGTCATGGTCATCCATCACTGCTTGGTTTGGTGATGCATCTTCCACCTAAAAACTCTAGTCAAATCCTCTTTCTTCAATAGCAACTACAGCTTGTTGCTTTGGCTTCTTATTCTAGGTGCTTTTCTTCTGAGTGTAGTTTGGTCTGGTTTGTGCTTGGCCACCATTTGTCCTCGGTGCCTTGCACTCCCTAACAAAGTGTCTCATTTGGTTACAGTTTTAATACTTCACTTTGCTTTTATCCAGCCCAAACTATCCACTGGTTGTATTAGTGGTAAACTTTCTTCCTATCCTCTTGTAGAACTTCTTGGTTCTGTGAGTAATGATGGACTATTTCTATGTATTCTAGGTCATCTGGATGGATCTAGTCCAGGTCTTCAAGGGTGAATAGAAATTTGCCTTAGCTTTCATCAAAAGACACAAAAGCATATGAAGAACTTGTCTCTTGTAATGGGCTTCCTTGAGTGTAGCTTTCTCTTGGTGTCTTCGGGAAGGTGATGAAAGGACCCTTTTGTGAGTTCTCACGGTAGCATATAAGATGATGTTGAGGTTCTATGATGTCCCTTTCAGTCACATGCAGGGCTGAACTCATTTGATTGCTCAAGTTACCAGATGAACCTTACATGTTCATCTCCATCTAGTAACCACTGAGAATACCATACAACTCAGTCAAAGTAGGAGTTTTATGGTTTTCAGTTCTCTTGATAACAACACAATAATGTGTCTATTGCCTAGGAAGAAAGGACATGAACTTCCTTACAATGTCCCTGTTCTCAAGAGTCACTCCACCATCCACCAGAGTGTCCATAATCTCAACATACCTGAAGTATTGTTGAGTCATGGTTTCACCTATTTTAAAGGTGAAATTTTCAAACTGCTACTTTAGGAGATCCTTCTTGTTCTCCTTGGCTTTAGTGGAACCCTCATACATTAGTTTCAATGCATCCCACAATTGTTTTGTTATTTTGCATTTCTTGAAACCTCTATATATAGAGTTTGGAAGAGCAGTCTGAAGAGCTTTCATGGCTTTCTCATCAATTTCTACTTTCTTTCTATCTTCATCATAGTAGTCAGACACAGCCTTTAGAATACCACCTCGAGTAGCAGCTGCAGAGGTGCTTGGTATGTAAGGTCCTGAGACAATAGATTCCCACATTCTGGGGTCTTGAGAATTGATAAACCTTCCACTCTTTGGCACCAAGTGTCAAAATCTTCAAGAGTGATCAGTGGGGACATTGTCATGGTTCCAGTTTCCATATCAACTTTAGTGATAGATGCCATTTAAGATGTTAAGTATTATGTGTGTGAGGGATCTTAAGATGGTGAGATCTTACTATCAAGAGCCTCGAATGCTTTGATACCAACTGTAGGACCATTTGAGGCGTTTGGTCACTTACAACACACTACACAATAAGGAGAGATTGATTTAGAACACTTAACAGATCCAATAGAGAATTAGAAACCAGGTATAATGACACTAAGAAACACAAGTACTTTAGAGACATAACAAGAATAAATAAAACAAGTGTTTGGTTTTGAAGAATGTTGTATATTGCTCTGTAGTTCTTTACAAGTGTTAAAAAGCATAAATAAAGATACAAGGGACCAAAGATACTTTATACTACATCCTACATCTGGCCATACTTTGAAGGCCAGCTAGATACATGATCTAGACAACAACAAAATCAATGTAGAGTCAAAGGTAGATTGCTTTTTGACTAGTGAGTATGACATGCTATAGCTCACATCCTAATATATTACAAAAAAGATAAAAGTACATAAAGTAGAAAGAAACATACTCAAGACCTTAATGTACAGTTTACCAAAACCATGGATCTTTTCACCAACTTGTGAAAGTTGGTGAGTCAAATAGAGTTGCAGCAGAAAGATGGTCCAACTTTATGGTAAAAGGTACATCAGATAAACCATGTACTCAAAAGTCTTTGGAAGACTTCATGTTTGGCTTCGGAAGATTTCATATTTGGCTTTGGAAAATATTGGTCTTGGCTTCGGAGATTTCACACTTAGAATGTTTTCTAATGCAGAATGTGAAACATCCAAAGCATTATACTTCAGCACTTTGCGCATGCATGTAGGACAGACCGTTTGGATGTTTTGGATTGCTTCAGCCTTATATGAAACCTTACAATATTGCAGATAGGATCTATGCTAGAGACTAGCTTGGCGAGGCTTGTTGTTGATATACCTGACCGGATTTTGATGTAGCTACAAGATACAATTTACATCAAAAATATAAAAGACTACTTCACTAACATACACTACTTGCCATTACATCATGGAATCTAAACCCATATAAGATACACCCCATGTTCCCACTTGAATAATATATCACCTTTCACTTATTTCTTGAAACCGTTTGATCTAATGAGATCCTACGCAATTCATATTTGACCCATGAACAAACCTAATTAACCCCACAATTGTTTGGTTAGAAGTTGTAAGTATGTTCTCATGGTATCCTTAAAATTTGCTTCGTTTCATATATGTTGGTATGGATGTGGCAGTGCATTGTATATCAAGCGTTTTGTTGTATTCTTGGTAAAATACAATGTTTTTAAAACTGTACCGAACATTAAACCGAAAGCCTTATCGGTTTGTTCATCAAATCGATTGAACTGGTAAGACAAGATATAAGTCCTAAAAATTAATTAATATAATGAACATATGTTAATAAATAAAATTAATATACATACATATATACACATACATATATGTATACATATAGACATAAATAAATATATATATATACATATACATATTCATATATATATAGATACATACATATATATATATATATATATATGTGTGTTTGTGTGTATATATATATGTATGTATGTATATATATGTATACGTGTATATATACACATATGTATATATATAGAGTAAATTACCATTTGCATCCCTGACGTTTGTTCATTTTAACCACTTGCATCCCTACGGTTTCAAATTTGTTATCCGGCCCCTAACGTTTCATGTTATCTTCATTTGAGTCTATATTGTTTTATTTTTATTTGTATTTCACTACAAAATACTAACACCATTAGTTTTCCTGTTAAAATTATTGTTAAAAGACTAAACTACCTTCATCACCACCATGATAACTAACATCACCATTTTGACAACCATCATCACCACCTCCACAGCTTCATCACCACCACCACAACTCCATCACCATCACCGCAGTCCCATCACCACCGTCGCAGCCCCATCACCACCACCTAAGCCCCATCACCACCACCGCAGCCCCATCACCACTATCGTAGCCCCATCACCACCACCACATCCCTCTGCACACTGATTCACTAGCCAACTTCACCGCACTCAAGGCTCCAAAAACCTCAATTTCACCGGCATCCACTAGACCTTTACGATTAACACGATCAATACGTCCTTAGGATGATCACCTCTGTTCTTCTTTTTTTATCTCCATAAGCTTCAGAACATGATCAATAACCTCATTGGCCTTCTTCCTCCACACTGCAGCCTCCTTGGCCCTCCAATCAGCTTCCGTAAGCACCATCGCTTCAGCTCTACTCATTGGCATCGACGATATCTCCGCCGCAACAAGCAACAATCTCGCATCAGACACACCAATCCCCAATCATTATTATCATTTTTATTATTATTCCAATTGATGGTTTAGGTTCGAAAACAAGGTAGTTAGGGTTTAGGGAGGGGCGGTGGGAGGATGAGGGGCAATTGGGGCAGAGGAAGGGGTGTGAAGGGGGAAAGATGGTGAGGCAGGAGGGGCAGAAGGATTTGGGGTGGAGGCGGAAGACGCATGTGGTGCAGAGGTGATGGAAGGTGCCAAAGAGGCGTATGTGGTGGAGGATTTCCCGATCCCCACGATGGCAGTGGCCGCAAGTACCTGTGGTGGTGGTGGTTGTTGTTGTTGTTGTGGTGATTGGTCGTTCATTGTGGTGATATGATGGATCATGAAGAATGGAAGAGGGTTTTGTGAGGGTTTTTTGGTTTTACATGACGGAGATGAGATGGTGGTTATGGTTCATCTAGTCGTTGAGGTGCAGTGGTGGTGCGGAAACAACAACAGTGCGGCGACGGTGGCGGTGCGACAACCATGGTGGTGCGGCGACCACAATGGTTGTGGTGCCAGTGGTGGACACAAAGAGGGGGAAGAGAGAGAGATATAGAGTGAAGATGAAAGGGGTGGGGTGTGAGTAGATGAGGGGTATTAAATGAGGGTATTTTTGTCATTTCACTAAAACTAACGGAAAAATCTAACGTCGTTATTGTATTGTACTCAAATGGAAATAAAGATGAAACGTCAAGGTCCGGATGACAATTTTGAAACCATAGGGATGCAAGTGTTAAAATGAACAAACGTCAGGGATGCAAATGGTAATTTACTCATATATATAGGTATACATACACCCACACACACACACACACACCACACACACACATATATATATATATATATATATATATATATATATATATATATATATATATATATATATATGTATATGTAACATATATAAAAATATATATATATATATATATATATACATATATGTATATATGTATATATATGTACATATCTATACATATATACATATATACATATACATATGTATATATATGTATACATATATATATATATACATACATATATATATATATATATGTGTGTGTGTATATATATATGTATATATCTACATATATGTATATGTATATATGTGTGTGTGTATATATATATATATATGTATGTTGTGTGTGTATATATATATATATGAAGGATCTTAAGAAAAGCACAAAGTTATATGAGAACTAGAGAAAACCGAAAAGCTTTTGATAGTTAACTTGCTTCGGAGGTAAGTTGTATTCGAAAGTTTTAATGAAAATGCTTCCGAAGCCAAAATGAATTTAAAAGAATTTTCTAAAAGATTTGGATCCGATGGAATTCGGTATTTCATGGATAAACTATGGGTGCCTTTGTATGGAAATCTAAGAGGCTTGGTTATGAGTGAAGCACACAAGTCTAAATATTCCATACACCCTGGCTTTGACAAAATGTATCATGATCTGAAGGCACACTATTGGTGGCCTAATATGAAGGCTGACATAGCTACATACGTGAGCAAATGTCTTACATGTTCTAAGGTTAATGTCGAATATCAGAAAACTATCTGGGTTATTGCAACAACCTGAGATCCCCTTGTGGAAGTGGGAACAGATTTCTATGGATTTTATCACTAATTGCCCAGAACTCCTAGTGGTTGTGACACGATATGGGTGATCGTGGATCGACTCACTAAGTCAGCTCACTTCTTGGCGATCAAGGAAGCTAACAAGATGGACAAGTTAACTCGAATTTATTTGAAATAGCTAGTTTCAAGACATGGTATGCCGATCTCAATTATATCTGATCGTGATGCTCATTTTACGTCCCATTTTTGGCAGTCGTTACAAAAATCCTTGGGTACACGTCCTGATATGAGCACTGCCTACCATCCACAGACCGATGGTCAGAGTGAACGTACCATTCAAACTTTGGAGGACATGTTGTGTGCTTGTGTGATCGACTTTGGAATAATTACAAAGCTCATTTATCGTTGGTTGAGTTTTCTTACAACAATAGTTATCATGCTAGCATCAAGGCAGCACCATTTGTTGCATTATATGGGTGAAAGTATTGATCACCAGTTCGTTGGGCAGAAGTTAGTGATAGTAAGTTAACCGGTCCTGAGTTGGTACATGAGACCACTGAGAAGATAGTACAGATACGAAACCGCACGGCAGTAGGGCGAGATAGATAGAAGAGTTACACAGACAAACGACGGAAACACTTGGAGTTTCAAATCGGTGACAAAGTGTTGCTAAAAGTCTGACCGCGGAAAGGTGTGATTCGGTTTGGTAAAATAGGCAAGCTTAATCCAAGATACATCGGACCATTTGAGATTCTGGAAAGAATAGGTCTAGTGGCGTATCGATTGGACTTACCTGATTCATTGAGTGGCATTCACAACGTATTTCACGTCTCGAATCTAACGAAATGTTTATCTGACGATACACTAGTTTTACCACTCGAGGAAGTACAAGTAGATGATCAACTACGCTTTGTTGAGGAACCGATTGAAGTGATGGATCATGAGGTCAAGACTCTTAAACAAAGTAAAATACCTATAGTCAAAGTTCGTTGGAACTCAAAATGTTGACCGGAATTCACGTGGGAACGCAAGGATCAGATGAAGCTTAAGTATCCTCATCTGTTCGAAACGACAACAACGGTCGGAGAAGGTACTCATTAAATTTCGAGACGAAATTTATTTCAACATGGGGATGATGTGACAACTCACTCGGTTTCATTATGCCAATGCAGTAAACTAAGGATGTAGCACAACCATGTAACGCAATTTTTGGGATGAAAATTCTTTCAACATGGGGATAATGTGACATCCGGTAATTTTTCGTTACCAAACTCCGTTAGTTTGGTTAGGTCTTGCATACACGTGTCGTGGGCATACATTAGTTGTCGTTGAACGTTGGTGACTTAATAATAATAATCTATGATAAACAATAATAATCTAATTAATAATGTTGATTATTAGTCATGATTACGTGGTTCATGAATTTATATAATTTTAAATGTTTATTTTATAAATTCTACGCGATAACGTGACAACATGTTATATATATTCCATCTGTTATGTGACTTGTTGTAAATGTTTAGGATTATTATTTTTGGTTAATAAAACTTATAAGTTGTAGTCTAGATTATATAAAAAGTGTTTAAAAGATTGGTTTTTGCAAAATTTTGTAATTGTTATTAAACATAAAACTTAAAAAAATTAGAACCCTAATCCCACCCCAAACTCCCCATTGCGTTCGAAGCATTCCAAGCACCCCTCTCATTCGTTTTGATCAAAAACAACAAAATACAATTGATTTTGGTTAGTTCCAAGTGCTACAAGGTGGTTTGCAAGTTCAATTGTTGAGTTATACACACCTAAAGGTTAGTTTTGATTGATTTTTCATAGTCCTTGATCCTTTCGAAAATTGATGATGATTATATTAAATTGATGATTGTTAGATGATTATATGATGTTAGTTAGGTTGTATGAATGTTAGATTATGTTGATTGTGCAAGAAGTCTAGGGTTTGATCATCTAGTTCATACATTGCCATAAGAGGAAACTTTTTGTTCTTGGAATTCATGATTTGATGATACTAAGATGTTAGATGTAATGCTTAGATGTTAGTTTAATTGAATTGTGCAAGAAAATCCATGAAATTGAGATCTTGATCATGACTTACTAAAAGTAGAAACTTTGTGTATGATGTTTGGGAATTTGGATGTTTTGGAGATGATTAACATGTTACAATGAATGTTATGAACTTGATTAGGTATAATATTGATGAAATTATCATTGGATTGGATGCTAGAACACTTTTTGGTGTTACTTTCCCAAAATGGAATCTTTATTTTTGTAGAACTTTGGATGTGATGAATTGGGCATGCTTGTGATGCTAAGATCATGTTAGAATGATTGTGGATGATGTTTGTTGAGATAGAATGTGTAATTGAGTTGCTATGGATGTTTGGTTGATCATGTAGGAAGTATAGGTTTTGTTGATCATAAATGACGATGGATTATGGTAGTGATTAGGAGATCATGTTTGAGATTGAAAATGATGGTAAATGTGTATGTTGGTTGGAATGAACTAAATGAATAAATGTGATTATGATTGTCATACACGTGTGCGAATCTGAGGCCCCTACTTATTAGGATTGGCGGGGTTTAGGATGTGAAGTCATGAGTGGCTTCACATGGCATGTGGTGCATGATTAGTCTTCGCGCATGAATTATTTGTTGTGATGTATTTATATATTATATATATATATATATATATATATATTAAGCATAATGATTGTTGAAATTTGCATAAGTGTATGATGATCTAATGTGGCATTGTGACTTAGGTAGAACCTTGGTTGATAATGTGATATACATGGATAAATTGCACGATACTCTTGTATGTTAAGTTATCATATATGATTAAACTACATTTCAACTAATATGTCACTAACGGGTCAAACGGGTCAAATAGGTTAACCTAGGATTATTGAGGTTCTATGTGTACACGTACTAATGTACTTGTGTGTTCTAGATAACCTTTGAAGGGTTGTCTTTGCATTTATCACGAGTCTCTTTATTCACTATCATTACACACCAGGTGAGTTCATGCCCTTTATTTTATAAACTCTCTTCTGGGGGAGGTAGCTTACTTGTACTGAAACGCTATTTTATTATTATAAGTTGTTTATGTATTAACATATTGCTTAATACCTTGAAAAGTCCTCACACTTTGGGATCGTTAAAAATGGTAACTAGCAGGAAATCTTGGGTAGTACTACTAGGTGTGACGAGCCCCACCCGTGCGACTCGAGGTCAAATGGGTGCAATATTGTCCTAAACACAAACATTGTCACGACTTGGTAAGTCGTGACAGGAGGCAACAATGCAACACAGTCAGCTTCGATCGCGAAATCACTATGGTTATACTTGGGAATATAGACTAGCTATCGTATTCAATACACTTCTTATGTTATACAACTGTTAATATTTATGTTAAACGCAAACTCTTGAACTCACCAACCATTGTGTTGACATTTTTAGAATGCTATTCGCAGGTCGTTAACTCAGCTTGCCATTAGGAGCACAACACGGGTCTAGCATGCATCCTAAGGCTTTATTCCATAGACAAATTTTTTATCTTTTACATATTGGGATGGCGCGTAATTGCCATATTATGCACTCATTTACTTTGGGTTTGTCTTATTTTGTAAAACGCTTCCACATGGTTTTTAAACTTTTGATTTTGGTTGGTTTTGTTTTAAATGTGGCATATAGTGTCGTTCTGAGTAACTAGTGAAAGTGATCCTGGTTTGTTCGTATGCCTCGCGGTAAAACTCCGCGTGTGGATTTTGAGGGTGTGACAGTAAGACAGAATGCATAATCAAACCTTAACAGTTTTACAAGTCTCAAACGTTTACAAGTATATACGATTAGCTAAGTGTAATGGGATCAACCAAGGAGGCTTGTCAGGCCCACAGATCTATGACGTCGCCAAGCTAGCAATAGTTAATGATTGTACATATAATCGACATTACATGGTAGCTACAAAGATCAACTAACCACAACATACAAGTGAATTGCCATAAGTTTACAAGAATCAAACGTTTTTACAAGTGCAATGATTAAAAGGTAACATGTTTCACCCCAAAGTGTGAAAATATGAAAAGGGGTATAGAAACACTCAATTGGAAAACTCATGTGCTATAAATTGTACTTAAGATAACGATAAGAAGATAAGATGATTCCAACGATTCCTTCACGATTCAACCTAATATTTGGTGTCTTAGGATTAGGATAAATATAAGATTTAAGAGTAAATATGAATTAGGGTTTGATTTGAAATTTGGGATTTTAATAGTTAAGTTAAATACAACAACGTAACTAACTATGTATTGATTCCATAAAAATAGAATAATTTGAATAAATAAGTACGTTTTAAAACAAATGTGAATCTTTAGTGAAGTTAAATGATTAAATATTATTCAAACATTTAATTTATAAAAAAAATGATGAAATAAGGATTCTTATAGTCGGAAGTAAATAATTAATTTAATAAATAATTATTTAAACTCATGGTCAAAATAATCATGTGAATAATCAATTTAAATAAGTTATTAAAAAATAATTTATTTGATGTAAAATTTATTTAACAAAGTAAATAAAAGATAAACCTTTAAATGACTTATGTCATAGTTTATATTATTAAGTATTTTTTATATATAAAATTAAAATATTTATTATTTAAAAAGTTTCTGAAATTAATTAATAACTTCGGGAATAAATTTAATTAACAATAATAATTTTATTTTGATTAAGTAATATATTAAGAATTTATGGAATCTTAAATGATTAAAAAATCTAATTTAAAAAAAACCCATGGGTGCCCAGGTTCGAACCTGAGACCCTATGTGTGTAGATCATGTATGTTACCGTTGGGCTATAAGCCCCATGTCTGTTAAAAGCTCAGTTTTAAAGTTTAAATACATTAAATAGAAAAACCCTTAATTTCATAGGAACCCTAGAAGCAATTTTATTTCAATTGAACAACAATTTGATATTGTTAATGAAATTAATCATAGGACTTTGATTTCCCATGTGAAATCGAGTATAATTTTGCAATTAACTTACTTGAATTTGCTCGAATTGATGTTCTTAGGTTATAGAATGAATCGCAACTAAGAGGCGAACCAGATCGAGATGGTGATGATAATTTTGGTTCAATTGACCAACTGAAAAGCTTCTAATGGTGATAATGATCAAAAGCCCTCTGTTAGTTTTACCCAATGGTGCTCCTAAAGGGGCTTTTGATAAAGTTACAGGTTGTCGATGAAGATGGTGATCGAAAATCGAGGTGTGGGTGTATTGTGAATGAAATTAGTGTTACAGAAAGTTTATTGGTGTTAATTCGAAGGTTTTAACATCGTTCTTTAGACCCAATTTAGACTCTTTGATAATGATCGGGTATTGTGTTTAAGTTGATGCTTCGGTTTCAAGTTAACATGGTTTTAAGCGCGTTTAATCCAAATTAATTTGGGTGTTTGATTCGTAACCGATGTGCAAACGTTTAAGATTGGTTCAATTACGTTTTTGATTGAGCGTTTTAAGATTAGAGGTGTCGTCGGAGATGGCAGAAGGTGGTGGCCAGAACAGGGAAAGCCGACCGCGGGGGGGGGGGGGGGGGGGTCGATGGGCGGTTTGAAATGTTTTAACCAATTTACACATTTGGTCCTTCTATGTTTTAATAGATATTATTTTATGAAACAACTTTAAAACAAGGTTTTATAATTTACAAATTTGATCCTAAACTTATTATCACTCTCAATTTTTTTATTTAAATGAATGTTTTACTTTAATTTATAAAATCTTTATAACTTTATAAGTTTGTTTAACTTTGAAATTTAATTTTTATTTTAATTTAGTAGTTAGAACTCATAAGTGAAAATTGAAACTTCATACATTTATAAAACTTTATTTTTATAACTTACAAAATTTATTTACTTTGTTTGAATGATTTTGATAAATAGAAATTAAATAAAACGATTACCATATTGGTTAAGTTGTACATTTGATCCATTAGAATTAGTAAACTAATTTTAATAATAGGAGTTCAAAATAGATTCGGGTTTAGGTTTAAGTCTTGAAAATGGGCGGATGTTACAGTCTCCCATACTTAAAAAAATTTTGTCCCGAAATTTAATCACGAGGGAACTAATTTCAAGGATATGAGAAGACTTGGATTCAATTTCATGTTTTCATGTGAACTCTTGAAAGCGTTTAAATTCAACAAGTTTAACTATGATGCTTTGTTATGCTTAAGTTTGTCAAGTTTCATAGTTCATGATTTCATGTGTTTCTTGACAACGATACAAGATCATCAGTTTAGGATTTTAATTGATAAAAATTTAAATTCGAGATGGTTCAAGACGATTAGGAAGGTTTTGCCATGAGGGACGCACTAACTATTAGTGTGATACGAGGCTCGGAGATAAGTTCAGGATGTTTTTTGATGGAATATGGAATTTATAAGAACTTCTCAAGGAAGCAACTTTTACAGGGTTTCTGGATGATCAATTATTTTTTAATTATGTCTTTGAGGTTTCAAAGTTTTATTAGCTTAAAGTTGATACGAGATTCGTGTTTGTTATGATTAAGGATTCAATTTAGAATGAGAGCATCGTTGTAATAGGTTTTCAGGATAACTTTGGTATTGAGGGGAAGAAGTTTAGAAAGCTTTTAAGGATCATTAAGAAAATGGGATAATGAGTTTTAAGATTTAGTAATACAAAATCAATGATGAAACGATCCAAAATAACGAGATGTTTCGAGTGTAACGTTCAGTTTACAAACCAAAACATTACGTTGACTTATCAAAGTATTAGGTCAACTACAATCTTAATGAATACATGCGTACCTATAAGCGGACACTCACCCCAAGGGTTCCCAGGTAAGGTAAACGAATCCATAAGTTGATTTGGATTTATATGAATACCTTGCCTAGACAGAACACCTCGAGATACAGGCATCCCACTCTTCTAGCATTGCATGTTTCAAGTTATAGGACATAGACTTTGACGAGACTTGAATACCAAGTATAACGATTCAAAGCTCATTTTGAAAACCATTTGATTTAGGCACATAATGCCTTTGAATATGATTTAAGGTTCGTGTGTGCATTGATAAGATTCAAGGTATAAGCATACGTACATATAGCATATAATCACATAATCAAGTATAAACACATAAGACACATAAAATCCTATCTAAGCATATAAAATACATGAGAGGACTCATATGTAAAGGTACTTAGTTATAGTCTTGGTCATTCCGTTTCTAATAACCTAATTGCCTATAACCATGGCTCTAATACCAATCTGTCACACCCCGACCAATGGCGGAATCATCGGGGCGGACAAATGTGAAACGATTGTTCGTAGCATATGGAACTAAATTAATTGGAATACTATTAAATAACATCATTCATTGAATAATACAAGTCAATTAAGTCATTACAATACACAAAAATATAAACAACAACATAAGATGTTTAATTTATCTAAGTCCAAGTCCTATGTGAGCAAGAAGAGTTCTTCAAGAATCAAACCTGAAACATGTTAAAAATAAAGGGTTCAACTTTGAAAGTTGGTGAGATTTTCATAGTTTTCAATACATAAGTATATAATAGATGGCAATTCATGTCATAGATTAGTGAACAAAGTAACTAGGGATGTAAGACAGAATGCACAATCAAACCTTGACAGTTTTACAAGTCTCAAACGTTTACAAGTATATACGATTAGCTAAGTATACTTGGATCAACCAAGTAGGCTTGTCAGGCCCATAGATCTATGACGTCGCCAGGCTAGCAATAGTTAATGATTGTACATATAATCGACATTACATCGTAGCTACATACATCAACTAACCACAACATACAAGTGAATTGCCATAAGTTTACAAGAATAAAACGTTTTTACAAGTGCAATGATTATAAGGTAACATGTTTCACCCCAAAGTGTGAAAATATGATAAGGGGTATAGAAATACTCACTTGAAAAACTCACGTGCTATAAATTGCACTTAGATAACGATAAGAAGATAAGATGGTTCCAACGATTCTTTCACGATTCAACCTCCTATTTGGTGTTTTAGGATTAGGATAAATATAAGATTTAAGAGTAAACATGAATTAGGGTTTTATTTAGAATTTGGGGTTTTAATAGTTAAGTTAATACAACAACGTAACTAACTATGTATTGATTCCATAAAAATAGAATAATTTCATTAAATAAGTACGTTTAAAACAAATGTGAATCGTTAGTGAAATTAAATATTTAGAACTCACAAGTGAAAATTGAAACTTCATACATTTATAAAACTTTATTTTTATGACTTATAAAAATTATATCCTTTGTTTAAATCTTTATAACTTTATAAGTTTGTTTAACTTTGAAATTTAATTCTTTATTTTAATTTAGTATTTAGAACTCACAAGTGAAAATTGAAACTTCATACATTTATAAAACTTTATTTTTATGACTTATAAAATTTATATCCTTTGTTTAAATGATTTTGATAAATGGAAATTAAATAAAACGATTACCAATATTGGTTAAGTTGTACATTTGATGCATTTGATCCATTAGAATTAGTAAACAAATTTTAATAACGGGAGTTCAAAATGGATTCGGGTTTAGGTTTAAGTCTTGAAAATGGGCGGATGATACATAAGATACAAGGACCAGAGATACTTATACTACAAACTACAGCCATCCATTTGAATTACGAATTATTATGCTTCCATGGGTTTTCATGTTTACATTACTAACTCTATTTTTGGTAAATTACAAATGTTAATAAGCAATTATATTATTGATGTGTCCTTTGGTGTAACTAGTGGATCAGATCCTCATATGTCACAGGCCTAATGGTAATACCCCGTTTGTGGAAATTGAAGGTGGGACAGATTGGTTTCAGAGCCAATAGTTATAGCAAACTAAAACAAATTTGCATTGCATTTACACATAAATATGTTTAGCTTCATTAGTTGGTCTTGCATGTTTGCTTTACTTGCTGGATTGCTTATTGTAGCTCATTCTTGCGTGCCCTTCTTTGCAAGAATGGCATCATCTTCTTCTGCACCTTCATCTTCTTCTTGGGGAAAGAGACCCATTTGTGATGATTCTATACCTCCAATAACGGGTTTGTATCAGTGGCCCCTTCATCATAACAATAACAAGGAGTTCAGTTATGACTAGTCGTTTGCCTTTACCACAATACCCACTAGTTCACAACTAGGAATACTATCCCCAATATATGACTAGTTTAGTTCAGGAGAAGAATGTTCCTTTACCTCCTTAAAGTCGGCCTCGTACTAGGTTTAACCCGGTCAGGAACCCCGATGCCCCTACCTTACCTCCACTTCCATATCCTCCTGAGCAGGCCATTACTACTATGGTAGCCACTTTACATCTCGAACATAAATGTGGAGCCCAGTTGTGGGACGATAATAGGACATTGAAGAAAGTAGTACAAGATTCAGCTAAAGAAATCAAGGAATTAAAGTAACTATTCAATGTGTTGGTGTATCACCATAACAATCATGTGGGTTGTGTCACTGATCTAATCGAGCATGTTGATGGTGGTGAATAGCGAATCGAGAACCTGAAGGGTCAAGTCAACGCATTGAATGAAGTGCTGGAACCTAAAGAAGAAGACCCTGAGGAGGAACCAGAGGAGGCACCGGAGGAGGATCCTGAGGAAGAACAAAAAGAGGCACCGGAGGAGGATCCTGTCAAAGAGCCTGAAGAGTAGCTCGAGGATGAACTAGAAAATAGCGTTGGATCCATCGTTTCTCATTGATTCTTCTAGACTATTCATTTCTTTGTTTAATAGAGTTTCATTTATTTTCACACCTAGATGGGAAGGGTTGTTTCCCATCCGACTGATGTTTTTGGATTTTGGTAATTGGCTTGATTTATTGTAGACGTACTTAGAATTTGTATAACTAGAAATTACTATTTGAAAACCATTAGTTGTGTGTGTGGTAAATTCTTTTAATTGATTGTCCATAAATGAAGTTGATATGTTGCTTTTACTTATTTCCGTATGTTGTGATTGTTAATCATGTCTTGATGTGGACACAGACGTGGTCATGGTCGTGGTACAATTAAAATGACTCCAACAGAGCTAGTAGCATTGATCAATCAGCATGTGGTTGGTGCACTGGCGAACCACAACCCTAATCCACAGGCCGCTCCAATCGGTAAGCAAAACCAAATTCATTGCTGACGTTAACGTTCCGTTACTCTTGCTAAGCTATAAGATTCATTTAGATTCCAAAGTTTGGATCTAAATCTGTTGTAGGTCAATGAATCTGTACCTTTAAGTCCTTATGGATTGCAAGCAGAATCCCTTCATAGGAGTGGAAGGAGTTGTAGGACTCCTATGATGTTTCGAGAAGCTCGAA
The DNA here is from genome assembly GCA_025506515.1 of Flaveria trinervia. Lineage (NCBI taxonomy): Eukaryota > Viridiplantae > Streptophyta > Magnoliopsida > Asterales > Asteraceae > Flaveria > Flaveria trinervia. The sequence continues at coordinate 28,086,437 of CM046442.1, read as the reverse complement.
TCAATATTTGAGATGTGCAACTGCCTGGTGGTTAATCGGGTTAAGTACGCTACAAGCAACCTGGATGAAGTTGCTCTATCCTAGTAGAGCAGCAAAGTACTAATGTTGGTGTCGAGATCGCTAACCAGACCACCTAGGAGGATTTTTAAAATCTGATGAAAGAAGAATACTACACCCGTGATGAGATGCAGAAGCTAGAAATGGAATTCTAAAACCTTAAGATGATTGGCTCTAAGATGGAAGCATACACCACATGAAATATTATTATTAACCAATAATTATAATCCTAGACATTTACAATAAGTCACACAACACACGAAATATATATATATATATATATTACACGTAGTCACGTTATCGCCTAAAATTTATAAAACAAACATTTAAAATTCTATAAATCCATGCATCACATAATCACAACTAATAATCAACATTATTAATTAGATTATTATTATTAAGTCACTACCATTCAACGACAACTAGTATGTGCTCACGACACGTGTGTATGCAAGACTTTGCGGAACTAACAGAGTTTGATAACGGAAAAATTACCGAATGTCACATTATCCCCATGTTGAAAGAATTTTCGTCCTCAAAATTGCAATACATGGTTGTGCTACATCCCTGGTTTACTACATTGGCATAACGAAATCAAGTGAGTTGTCACATCATCCCCATGTTGAAATAAATTTCGTTCCGAAATTTACTCAGTACCTTCCCCGACTGTTGTTGTCATTTCGAACAGATGAGGATACTTAAGCTTCATCTGATCCTCGCGTTCCCACATGAATTCCGGTCCACGTTTTGAGTTCCAATGAACTTTGACTATAGGTATCTTGCTTTGCTTAAGGGTGTTGACCTCATGATCCATTACTTCAACATGCTCTTCCAAAAAGTGTAATTGATCATCTACTTGTACTTCCTTGAGTGGTACAATTAGTGTCTCATCTGATAGGCACTTCTTCAGATTTGAGACGTGAAATACATTGTGAACGTCACGCAGTGAATCAGGAAAGTCCAATCGATACGCTATCGGACCTATTCTTTCTAGAATCCCAAATAGTCCAACGTATCTTCGATTAAGCTTGCCTCTCTGTAACACCCGAATATTTATTATTTTGAAGCCGGTGAAGAAAGAAAAGAAAATAAAGTCCAAAAGTCGAGGGACCAAACTCGCCAACGAAGAAAAGTTGGGAAATGTGGTGATATTAGTAGAGAGAGGGCGGCCCACTCTCCCCACACACCCCACATTTCAGCTTCATAAAGAGAAGAAGAGAGAAAGAAGAGAAAAAGAGGAAAAGTTGGTTCGAGTTGGTTCGGGTAGCCAAAATCATCGTGAAGCAAGCCAAATCGAAGCTCTTGTCGTTGTGCTCGTTTATGTGAGTTCTAGAACCCCACCTTTACTTGTTTTCAAACGATTTTGGGGCCGGAAAACATCTGAAATCGTTTTTTGGGTATGTGTATGTTGACCGTTTGTGTATGTATATGTGTATGTATGATGCGTTTGTGGCTTGATTTTGAGCTTGTGTGTGCTTGAATGGTGTCGTGATACGCATACCTAAGGTTTAGGATGGTCGATTTGGGCTTAAAATGGGTTTGGATGAGTTTGGAGGCCGAAAACCCTCGGCTGCAGTCGGGATGAACTGCATTCTGCATCAGTTAGGGCTAGGCGACCGACTGGAGGCCGAATGGAGGCCATACGGCCGATTAGGGTGCGATTGGGGTCCATTCGCACGATTGAATGTCCATTCGCATGATTGAATGTCTATTCGCACGATTGAATGTCCATTCGCACGATTGAAAGGCCAGTCGCATGGAGGTCATGCGACTGAAGGTCCAGTCGCATAAGTGCTCATTCGCATTAATCCCATTCGCATGAGGTCCATCCGCATTGTCCATTCACACGACTGGATGTTCATTCGCATAGGTGTTCATCCGCATTGTCCATTCGTATAGTGTTCAGTCGCATGGAGGCCACGCGACTGAAGGGTGTCCATACGCCCGAATAGGGCTGTTGTACCCGAGGAAGGTGTAGATTAACTTCTGACTTTCGGGGGAAGTGCAGATGTAAGTTTTGACGTAAAGGTTCCCATAGAGTTTGTAAGATGACGCTCGAGGCCTTAGAAAGCATGTTGGGCATGATGATGATGATGATGTTGCATGATTAGGGCTTGTTATGTATGCATGATGTTGCCCTGTATGATGATGATGAATGTGTATGATATGTTCCTTATTATGATGTATGTTATCTTTCTTGTGGCCCTATGTGTCATGTTAATGAATAAATGAAGTATGATGTAACGTAAAGTGAAAGATAATGAAAGAGGAACATAAAGTAAGAATGCATGCATTATTGAATGACGAATGAATGAAGGAAAGGCTTGCAAGCCTACAATGAGGTGAGCAACGTGTGGTTGCAAAAGACTCGGATCACAGGCAATCATGGAGATTGCCAATGGGGTGAGCAACGTGTGGTTGCAAAAGACTCGGATCACAAGCAATCATGGAGATTGCCAATGGGGTGAGCAACGTGTAGTTGCAAAAGACTCGGATCATAGGCATCATTAAGATGGCCAGAGAAAGGAGGTGAGCAACTCAGTTGTTGCAACAGACTCGGACAACGCGTTATTGTGAAGTTGCCATGAGGTGAGCAACCCTATGGTTGCAAGAGACTCGGAAAGCATGCTATCGTTAAAACTGGCAATTGGGGTGAGCAACTTTATGGTTGCAACAGACTCGGTTAGCGCGAAGTTGTGGGGATTGTTAATGAGGTGAGCGACCCTGTTGTCGTAACAGACTCGAAGGAACGAACGTATAAAGGAACAAAAGATTACGTATGAAGAACGAAGTATGAATGAACGAATGAATGAATGAAGAAGATAATAATGATATTATCTATGTGTACGTACGATGTGTGATCATGTAAAAGTAACAAAGGGTTTTATATGAAAGTAAAGTATGTTTTGTAATAAAACTAGAACTCACTCAGCAACGCTGACTTTTTGTATGTTTTCCGGTTGGCAGGTAATGTTTGCTGAGGATGGCACACCATGAAGCTACTCAGCTCTTTTGGGATGGCATTCTTTTGATTAATGTTTTTGCATTGTAATGCGAACAAGCTATTTTGTAATGAATGTTGTATTAACTTGCAAAAGCATTTACGTGGAAATGAAAGATAGTTTTAGTCTTCCGCTGCGATTTTATGAAATACAAATGTAATTATACGTTTTATGTGCGATGAGAACCCAGCTGTAAGCGTCCCGGGAACGGGGCCTTACAAGTTGGTATCAGAGCCAAAGTTTAAGTGAAATGGGTAAATTTCAAAATAAACCTAATCTTAAACTGAGAATGGGACGAAAAGGGAATGGGATGCCAATCTGAGTAGCTACGTGCCATCAGGTATTTTCGTAAAGTTAACCGGTTTTATGTGCGCATGTTATGTGTTATGTGTTGTATGTGGATTTAAATACGGATGTAGTCAGGACAGGTAATGCTTGGGGTGTGAAGAGTAAAGTAAGTGGCTAATCACAACTGGCCACTGTAATTAGGGACTTACTATACTTAGCATAAACTAAGCTGTTCCCTTGAATGACTGTGTTGGTGTTTGAATCTTTCAGTGTGCGTGTGATGGCCGGAGGTAGATCTTCGAAAGCTTCTAGGCGTGGAGGTCACGGTGCTGAACCGCGACCTAAGAGGGGGAGACCCAGAGTTGAGAGGGTGGTTCATGAAGAACCAGAGACCCCTCATCCGGAGGGTGGCGACGAAAGCGCCAATCTGAGAGCCTCAGTAAAGGAGGCTGTTGTAGAAGAAGTCCATCAGGTCATGCAGACAATCTTACCGTCTATGGTGACTGAAGTTATTAAGGCTGTACGAGAAGGGGAAAAAAAGAAAGAAACAGATCCTCTGGAGAACAGGAACAACCAGAGCCGGAAACGGTTCTATCTGACGATGAAGAGGAAGAAGAAGAAGAGCCTGCGCCGGAGACGGCACGGGGATGTAATTATGGGGCTTTTATGAGATGCAAGCCCCCTACTTTTGATGGAAACGGCACAGCTGCAGCTGCTCACCGGTGGGTGAGGGAAATGGAAGCTGTTCTCGATATCAGCGAGTGCCGAGAGGACCAAAAGGTGAAGTTTGCTACCCACTCTTTTGTGGATTCAGCTCTGTGCTGGTGGGACAACATTGTCCAAGCTGAGGGTAGTAGGGCCATCGGGAAAATGAAATGGCCTGAGCTGAGAAGGTTGGTGATTGAGGAATTTTGTCCTCATCGGGAAATGGACAGGGTCGAAAGGGAGTTCTTGCAACTGGAGGCGGGAACTATGACACACCAGCAGTACACCACTAATTCAACGAGATGGGACGTCTGGTGCCGGATCAGGTGACACCTTTGTCACGAAAGATTAAAAGATATATTCAGGTTTGCCAGCGGATATTCGCAGGCACATGATAGTTGCCCGGCCGAGTACGTTTAGGTCGGCGGTGGATTTGGCAGGGAGATTGTACGATGAGAGAACAAGGGTGGTGACTGAGGGTGGTAAGAAGAGCGGTGACAATCGAAACTGGCGGGGGAAAAGGTTTGGTCGGGGTGATGCCTCGACAGGTAATAAGAAGGCACGAGCGGATGACCACCGTGTGGTCACATCAAGTGCGGGGTCAAAAAGGTGTGGCAAGTGTGGAAGGAAGCACGGCAGGGAATGTAGGTTTGGGTCAAACTTATGCTTCAAATGTGGGAAGGCGGGGCACCTGGCAAGGGACTGTCGTATAGTCCGGTGCTATAACTGTGGTGAAGAGGGTCACGTAAGTAAGGATTGTAAGAAGTTGAGGGCTGAGAGTTCTGGGATGAAGAGAACTGGAGGTGAAGGACCGAGGGCGAGCGCCAGGGCATTTACCATGACACAGGAGGAAGCTAGGACAGACCCTGATGTCGTGTCCGGTACGTTTATGGGGAACCAAACTTTAGCTTCTGTGCTATTTGATTCTGGTGCTAGTAGGAGTTTTATTTCTGCTGCTTTCTGTGCTAAGCTGCCTGTTAGTAGTAGACGTGTTGATGCGCCCTTTGATGTAGAAACTGCCATAGGTAAGTCTACCAGGATTTCGGAGATGATAGAAAACTGTGAGGTGGAATTAGAAGGTCACAAGTTTCCTGTTAGACCGTTCGTGATGACCTTGGGTGGTTTTGATTTGGTTCTTGGGATGGATTGGTTGGCGGACTTCGAGGCAAACATTGTGTGTCGCAAGAAGATGATTCGGTTGACAGCGCCTGATGGAAGTTTGGTAACGGTTTATGGTGATCGGGTTACTACGATCCCAAAGGTGATCTCAATGGCGGTGGCGGGAAAGTGTATGAGGCGTGGATGTAACGCCTACTTGGCTTATGTAAAGGATGTAGATGCACTAACACCAAAACTGTCTGATGTACCGGTTGTGTGTGACTTTCCAGACGTATTCCCAGAAGATTTACCAGGGGTACCACCTGACAGAGATTTGGATCTTAATGTAATATGTCTTGATTGTCTTAAACTTATGTAATGCTTGGGTATTTAATGAAATGAGAATGTTTGGTTGTGATTTATAATGTTTAATATTTCGTGAATGAGTTGTGTAACGCATATTGACTAGATTATATAGGTTTGTGATTGTTTGAATTGATATGCATAATGTTATAACAATAAATACAGTCAAACTTGGTTAAGTGAAGTTCTCATGCGTCCGACTGGACCATGCGCTCCAACAGTGGTCATGCGCCCGAATGGCCATGCGACTGAGTGTCTATGCGCCTAAATAGTCCATACGCCTGAACAACTTCATGCGACTGACTCAGTCGCACGCCTGAACACTCAGTTGTGTGAATGGATCAACCGCATAGCTCAATCGCACGAATGAACCATGCAAATGGTTCAGTCGCACGAATGAGTAACCCTAACTTATAAATACCACCTAATCCGTGGAAAAATGTAAGCTTTATACACACTTCGACTCCAGACGTACCTTAGCTGTCCAGAGACCTCTAAGATCATACTCCAAGTTCATAGATAGCAATAGATCGATTCCAAATCGATTCTTAACGTTAGATTCAATACATAATTGTTTCTATGTGCGTTCTCACCGATTGGATCGCCAATCAAATAGGATTCCGCACTATTTGGTTCGGTATACACGTTAATCAGTTAGTACATCATCCAGTACACGGTCCCAAACAAGTGGTATCAGAGCTTTGGCTCTTGATTACGTGTTGATTCAATCGTTTTTATACAAAATTGTGTTTTTTTCACTAAAAACACAATCTTTTTGTGTCAAACGGTGTCTTAGACGTCTCCTGACCATAAAGTTTAGTTTTTCAGGCATTCGGCAATTAGGGTTTGTGAAAATTCGAGTTTTTGAAGTCAAAACACGTTTAACCTATGAATTTTCAAACATCAGCAGGTTCAGTCGCACGATTGGCTCAATCGCACGACTGAGGTCATTTGCATTCCCCAAACGCACGATTGGACTCATTCGTACCATCATTCGTACGACTGAGAACCCTATTCGGACTGTTCAACCGCATTAGTTCATTCGGCTGACTGACTAACCCATATTAGTTCAGTCGCACGATTGAACCATTCGCCTAGTTCAATCACCCGAATAAGCCCAATCGCATACCTTCATTCGCACACATAAATAGTTTCTTTGATAGTAAAGTTAAGTGAAATGGAGGATGAGTTTTCAGCTTACACAGCAAGTAGAGACAATCGTATTCAGAATCTACTGCTATTGGAGAACGAAGTGGGAATTCATAATAAACCCTCGAAGCTTATCACGTTAGATGACTACCCACAATGGAAGCAATGTTTCGAAATCTACTTAAATAGAGTAGATACAAATTTGTGGGAGGCAATAGAGTCGGGGTACAACATGCCAGTAGGAGCTGACGGTGTCAAACTTCCGTTAAGTGGCCTGTCTGATGCACAAAAGGTGAAACACAATGCTGAGAAGAAAGTCTACGCTTTGCTTACCCATCTATTCCGAAGGATATTTTCCATCAGTACTCGGAGTATACTCAAGCAAAGAAATTATAGGATGCGTTGGAGAAGAGGTATGACGAAAATGCCTCACTCAAGGCCATTAAGGCCAAAGCTTTGAAGAAGGAGTTTGACAACTTCTCTTCAATGGGAAAGGAAGGCCTGGACAACGTGATCGACAGATTCTACCACTTGATGAGTGAGATGCACACTCATGGAGTAACTACGTCGATGGAGGATAAGGTATCCAACTTTGCAGATGGATTACCAGAGAAATGGGCTTACTTCGTTTCAAATCTCAGATAGAATGGGATGCACTCGAAGTTAGATATAAATGACTTCATTCTAAAATTGAGAGAGGAGGAGCATAGGATGAAGTATAGAGCCTAAAAGGCCAACTATGATCAGAATTCGGCGCTTTACAATACGACTCCTCAGGCCAAGACATCTGGAGCACCACTGTAGATTGCCTTCGTCTCAAGCTCAGCAAGTCCAGCACAATCATCTACTTTAGGGCCTAAAACATCAGGGTCGTCTGGTACCCAGTATATTATACTTGAAGCCAATGCAGCAAAATTGAAGACCGATAACTTCGGTAACGTGACTGTTGAGGTGGCCAGAGAACGCATGGACCTCTTAGCTGCTGTAGTCCACTCCTATGATGGACTAATTGCTCGAAAGATAGGAAATTCCCACCTGGCAGATGAGGATTATGAACAGGTGGATGAGATGGAGTTGGAACGGATGGATATAATGTGGGCTTTGGCAAGTGCTGCTCGACGAGTGAAAAAGTTTTTCAAGAAGACCGGACAGAACTTGGTTGCAACCAAGGACACGACCTTTGGCTTCGACAAGTTAAAGGTAACCTGCTTTAACTGTGGTGAGAAGGGGCACTTCAAACGGGAGTGTGTGAAGCCAAAGAATACTGGTAATGGCAATCCTTTCTCGTCCTTTAATCGTCAGGACAAAGCCACATCTAGTAGTTCTACTTCAGCAAGCAAGGACCCTAAAGCCTTGACTGCTAATGAGGATGAAGGACAGGACTGGAGATTTCGGTTCGTCACACCGGGAGAGTCCAACATAGCTAGTGTGGAGGACATAGATGACGATTTCGCAAATGAGGGAGATATAGCAGTAGAGCTTGTGATGTCCAATTCTGAAGACAATGCACCTGTGGTCAACCACCTGTCTGAAGAAGAACAATCAACATCAATGTCAGAATCACCAGAACCAGAGAAAACAAATTCTGCACACAAGGTTGATTCCTCTTCAACATCTCAGGTAAGTACTACTGACCAGTTGTTTAATAATCATGCTTGTTCTGACTGTAATAAATTTAGAGAAAGCATAGATTTAAAATTTGCTAGGTTATTAGATCATAATGATAGCCTAGTAAAGGATATGGAACTGTGCACTGAAGCTAATAGAGTTTTAAAACAAAAATGAGCAAAGTTACAAAGAAAAGATAGACCTTTTGAACAAACAGCTTAGGGAAACAGAAGTAGTTGCCTTTAATCAAGCTAATGACATTAGGTACTCTCTTAACTCCTTAGAGGACACTAAGAAGCAGAAAGCAGTTTTAGAAGTAGAAGTAAACTCCTTAAAACAAAAACTACACAGTTGGACAAGCTCATCACATATTGTCCAACACTTAATGAAAGAGAGAAACAATGGGGAGGGATTGGGATACAAAGTGGTTCTGCCACCACCTGAGACCTTGATGAACACCAAAAGTAAACCAATTAATAATAACCCCATCAAGGATCATGTGGTGACCACTCCTCTTGTTAGTGACCCAGATTCCACAAGTAAATCAATTGAATCTGGCACTAAACAAAAGGAGTCCACTTCAAAGGCAAAAGGAAAGATGCCTTGTGTTAACCTGGAAAAAGAGTTTGAAAAGGTCAATTTAAAGTCAGGTTCAAACAAAGTCAAATCAGAACCCAAAAAGACTATTAAACCTAATCAATCATGAGTATCATGTCAAAGTCCAGGTAAACAAGAAAGAAAAGATGTAAAACCAGGTAAAGCAATTAAGTTTGTAAAACCCGACTATACATCTAACCATGAAGTGTCTCAATCTAAACAAAATAAGGTTATCCGTGTGACACCTACATCTCCACAAAAACAAATTAACCGTAAAGTTGAAAGCAGATCTTGCTACAATTGTGGAGAGTACGGTCACATTGCGTCTAATTGTCCTTATTATCAGACACCGAGGAGGAAAGTTGAACTTCCTGCATCTAAAACTAGATCTTTTAAGAGGAACTCAGTGACGCCTCCTAAAAGGGATAGTGAATCCAAAGTTCAATCCATCAGCTAGTCGTCTGTTTATCACAAATAGGCCTTACGCAAAGCTGGTCTATGGAAAGAAAAATCCACCTTAGCGTCTGAAAATGAGAACAAACAGAATTCTGAGCTTCCTTCAACCTCAAATGGTCAGTTGGTTGAGTTTATTCTATGTGATGCCTCGGGGAAACCCAAGCCAGTGAAGGCTTGGGTTCCTAACTTGAACTAATGTTTTCATTAAATGTGCAAGGTGTTCGCTATAGTGCTGAGACTAACACGTGGATTGTAGATAGCGGACCATCCAGACACATGACGGGGAATAGAGCTCTCTTATCAAATGTCAGACAAATCAAAGGAGGGCATGTTTCATTTGCTGGAAACAAAGGCGGGTATATCACAGCCCAAGGGGAAGTGGGAAATCAGAAAGTTAAGTTTGACAAGGTAAACTATGTCCAACAATTACAAAATAACTTACTTTCTATTCTCAAATATGTGATAAAGGCTTCAAAGTAGTCTTTGACAACAAGAAGTGCTATGTTCTGAAGAAGGACTACGTGATCCGGGAGGACCAAGTTCTAATGGCAGCTTCAAGATATAATGATCTTTATGTTTTGGATCTTTCAAAGGCCTCCACAATGGATCGTGAAGTTCAGTGCTTCTTGTCCAAAGCTACTGAAAAGGATTCCATCTCCTGGCATAGGAGAATGGGACACATAAATCCAAGGAAGATGAATCACTTGATCCAGAACGATCTAGTGAGGGGAGTGAACGTCAAAAAATTCCAACTCCCAGATTTATGTGTTGCGTGCAAGAAGGGCAAACAGACAAAGAAGCCTCATAAGGAAAAGAAAGTTCATTCCATAGAACTACCTCTTAAGCTATTTCACATGGATCTGTTTGGTCCAGTTAGTACAGAAGCATTGCAGGCGACTTGTACTGCTACGTAGTTACGGATGACTACTCAAGATCTCTTGGGTAATGTTTCTGAAGTCCAAATCAGAAACATTTAAATCCTTCAAAGAATTAGTAACGACACTCGAATCCCAATACAAGCTAAAAGTATGACAAGTGCACTCAGACAACGGAACCGAGTTCAAGAATCAGTGGATGGAGGCCTACTGCAAGGATAAGGGAATTGTGCATCAATTTACCTCTGCCTACACTCCTCAGATGAATGGTGTTGGTGAACGGAAGAATCCCAGCTTCATAGAAACCACACAGACTATGCTAGCAGACTCGAAACTGCCTATTCAATTCTAAAATGAGGCAGTTGCAAATGCATGTTATACGCTCAATCAAGTTCTGGTAGTTAAACGCCATGGAAAGATGTGCTACGAGTTACTACAACGACGTAAATCTAACTTAGAGTATCTCGAGACATTTGGTGCTCCGTGCACCTTGCTGAAGAAGACTCAGGAGGGAAAATTCAGCGAGAAGGTTGATGAAGGGATTTTTCTAGGATACAACATACCAAACAAGAGAGTTTACAACAACTCAACGGGTCAAGTAGAGGTGTGGTGTAATGTTGATGTTCAAAGATACACCACACCACCTGCTAGAAAAGGGCCTGCTTACTTCTTTGACTATGATGGATTCTCAAGTCCTTTGAACATACTTCTCTCCACTTCCGAAGACGAGTTGGCAAACAAGATGATGTACAATGTCTTGAACACACCGTCCTAAGATTCAACACCATCCGGTTCACAAAGTCAATCATCTACCAACTCAGGGGGAGCACTTGATGTGAGTGACTCTTCCTCTGATGAAGAAAATGTTGAAAATGATCAGAACAACCAGGATGAACAAGTTCCGTCTACCACAAGTCCACAAGCATCTGACAGTGATGCATCTAAGCCTTCTGAACCTCAGACTCCTATTGCCTCAGATCCAGAACCAAATGTTCACAATCTTGATTTTGAGGTGTTTGTTCCAACAACTCCTGGCTCACGTCTAAATGTGTATCATCCCTTAGATAATGTCATAGGTGATGTGAGATCAGCAGTTCAGACCAAAAATCCGTTATACTCAGCTGATAATGCCTCTGTGATGGAAAGGATACCTTCACGACAGTGCCTATCATTGCTTGTGTCTCAGTTTGAGTTAAAGTATGTTAGTGAAGCCCTGAATGATGAGGCATGGGTGAGTGCCATGCAAGAAGAACTTCTTCAGTTCAAGAAGTTAGATGTATGGACTCTAGTGGATAGACCTAAAGGTGCTAAGGTCATTGGCACCAAAGGGTCTTGAAATGCAAGAAAGATGATCAAGGAGTGATCATCCGAAATAAGACCCAACTTGTTGTTCAGGGATTTCAACAAGTTGAGGGTATTGACTACAATGAAGTGTTTGCACCCGTGGCAAGAATGGAAGCAATCCGCATCTTCTTGCCTATGCATCGTATATGAAGATCAAAGTATATCAACTAGATGTGAAGAGTGCGTTCCTTCATGGTGAGATCCGAGAGACAGTGTATGTTAGTGACTCGATGGATTTGAGGATCCATATCATCGGGACAGAGTTTACAAACTCGACAAGGCGCTATATGGGCTTCATCAAGCTCCAAGGGCCTGTTATGAGAAACTCTCGACGCATCTTGTGAAACATGGTTTCAGGGGAGTCATTGACTGTACATTGTTTATCAAAGAAAAAGATGGGGATTTACTGCTGGTACAAATCTATGTCGATGACATAATCTTTGGTTCCAAGAACGAAGAATAATGTAAAGAGTTTGAGGCACTAATGACGGTGGAGTTTGAGATGAGTGCAATGGGAGAGATGAAGTTCTTTCTGGGTTACAGGTGGATCAGACACCAAATGGGATTTTCCTACATCAGACCAAGTATGTAGGTGATATTCTGAGTCGGTTTGACATGGAGAATGCTTCTATAGCTAGAACTCCACTTGCTACAAACCATGATGTAGCACCCGACGAGAATGGTGATCTGGTGGATGCCACTATGTACCGAGGGATGATTAGATCTCTCATGTATCTCACTGCCTCACAAGCTGATATCATGTATGCTACATGTTTATGTTCACGATATCAGGCAAAGCCTAAGGTGAACCATCTTATTGGGGTCAAAAGGATTTTTCGTTATCTGAAGGGTACACCCACACTTGGGTTGTGGTATCCTCATGATGATGACTTTGAGCTTACTGCGTATAGCGACTCGGATTACAGAGGCTGCAAGATGAACTACAAGTCTACATCAATAGGGTGTCAGTTCTTTGGGAGAAGATTAGTAACCTAGCAGTGTAAGAAGCAGACCTTGGTTGCATTGTCAACCTGTGAAGCCGAATACGTTGCTGCTGCAAGTTGCTATTCACAAATATATGGATTCAACAGCAAATGCGGGATTACGGTTTGAAATTCTTTCTACTCCTATCTTTGTTGATAACTCTTCTGCAATTGCGCTCACTAAAAACCCGGTCCAACATCCTAAGACTAAACTCATCAGAATTAATATCACTTTATACGTGATTGCTTTGAAAAGAACTTAATCGATGTGGTGAAAATAAACACATATTTTCAACGCGCTGACCTCTATACAAAGGCTTTTGACAAACCATGTTTTTATATTTGTTAGAGGTCACAACGTTAAAAAGAGGAGTGAGGTCATTCTGAAGATAACCATGTGTAGTCAGATGTGTCGTGTAAATTTATTTTTATTTTTAATGCCTTTAATTTATTTGCTTAATTTTAAGTTGTTTAATTAAAATTGGTCTTATTGTTTACCTATTAAAATCCTAAAACGCTAATCCATTACGGTTTAAAATTTTAGGGCGAGAATAGGTTTAGACAGTATAAAAAAATAATAATAATAAATAAAAAAACAAGGGAGAAGAAGAGGTAGCTGATAAAAAATAAGATCGTATGTGTGATACCGATTCAATCTTTGGAATATGATAGTACACATGAGCAAACCATTTGGGACTTTAAAAATTTTAATTGAAAAAGATGCAAAGCTCAAGTATAAATCTGTGTAGTCTGAGCAATATAAAAGGAAATATGATAGACAAACAAACTACTACTAAGGTAACACAAAGAAAGTAGACCTAGAGGTTGCTTGACCACAGATGATATGTCGGTAGATTCAACACAATAGATGACTAGACCTTTTTGGTGATCTCAAGATTAAAATAAAATATTTGACTAGCTGTGGGTAACACCTTATCCCTGGTTAACACAATCAACAAGATCCAATAAGAGGTGACGAGCAAAATAAACGCCACGAATGTGTGCGTAAGACCAAAGCATGAGCAAGAGCACATAAAAAATGAAAATACAATCAAACTAATAACCTATGTTGTTGCTGAGATCTGTGTAAAATAATGAAATTGCTCAAACAAGAAGATAGGTTATGTGCCTCTCTGCTGTGCGGTGGCACTTACCAGAGGATAAGCATAACCTATATATTCTAGAATTCATTGCTGTTTGCGGCCTCTCTGTTGTGCGGTGGCACTGACCTGAGGCTTGGCTTCTTTTTGAAAGTTCTGAGAATAGTTTCTTCTTGAATACTACCATGAGACCGCTCAAAAATCTCCTGAGGAATGTTGATTACCATATAAGTGTGGGAACCACAAATGCTTGTTGAAATAAACAAACCTTAAACCATCACCAATCTGTGTTGAAAGTCTGTGTATGGATTTAAGAGGACAAGTATACTGACAATCATTACGGCTACAATTCTTGAAAGTTCAAATCAGTGTGGGGACCTAATAGTACTAGTATGATTTCCTAAATTTGCTAAATGACTCTAGATGAAAAACAAGAATAGAGCATCAAAGGTTTTAGATAACTAGTCCTAAATGATTTGAATATCCTGTATGATTCCAAATTGAATTGGTCCATGTATGGTCTGAATAATTGAAGCTGCTTTTTCCAGAAAAATAATTCTTCAGATTACATCTTAGAACTTAAACCTCACAAAAACACAAAAACATGTCTTAGTTTTAAGTTTCAGTTTTATTTCTTTTCTTTCTGTCTAAAGTTTGTCATATTTAGTTTGTTCAATATCAGACTATGTCATGGAAGTTGATAGGCAACCTTATCATCTAAACGGTCATGTCTGAGGAGACCACACGTGCTTTCAAATAAAATGTGTCACGTCTGGGGTGAGTAAGTATTTTAAAAGACCACGTCTGAGGTGGTCAAAAGTTTTTCAAGTTAAAATGATCATGTGTGAGATGATCAAAGGTTCATAATGTTAAATCAAAAGTTTAAAAGGGTGTAAAAGGCAAAATGGTCATTAAGTCAAAAACCATAAGTATGATTCATTGGCATGACTGGACCATGAGAATGGACCAGTCGTACGATTGGAGGATACGAACGTGCTCAATCGCACGATTAACCCACACGTAGGGACATATGTGCGATTGGACTATCAGATGACTAAAAAGTGCTAACCGCATGGATGAAGGTGACCGAATGACCTAGTCGCACGACTAAAGGTGATCGACTATGCTAGTCGCACGATTGATCTTCAGTCGTATGAATCAACTATGCGACTGGACTCTGTCGCACGACTGAAAGTAAACCCTAGTATAATAGAGGGTGAGTCGGTCGCAGTTGGTCATCACTCCCAAATCGCCTCTACATCACACGAACATACAGTTACTCTGCCCGATTTTCATTTGATCCTTCAAGACTATTGTTTGTTGTGTACTAACGATTCCTATTAAATATACAGGTATAATGCGGTGCAATCCATGAAAATATCCATCAATATAACCCCAAAATCGACTGAAATGTACCCTAAAAGAAACCGTGACTTACATTGACAAATAAACTAATAAAACTAAGTCCATTGTGCGATTAAATGTTATAATGTGTTTTGTGGTAAATTTCGAGTCCAATGAGCCTAACCACGATGTCTGACATTAAAGATTGCTCAAAATTTGTTTTTGAATTGAACAGTTAGTCTGTCATGCGAATGGACAATCTGATGAACTTCAGTCGCACGACTGAAAGGGACGAATGGCCAAATCACAAGCTAAACCATGCGAATTAGTTCAGTTGCATGACTGGGGTAACCGCATGAGATAGCATACGTATGAGGTTAGTCGCATGTTAAGTCATCCGTATGAGGTCATTCGCACGACTTCCTCTCAGTCACACATTGTCATTCGCATGACAGAACATGGAATTTCTTGTTCAAATGATTAAGTTCATTACTTACTAACTGACACTAATGTTTATATTCATTGTGTAACAGATGGCTAGTCACTGGACTATGAGCACCAAGCACAACATCTGTGCTCATCTATATCTGACATCCAGGAACGCAGCTGACTTCTCGGGCATTATCATATTTCTACGGAGATCGAGGATCTTCCGTGCCATCTCGAATCCTTGCACTCCCTATCGCTCGGTCCAACAGGCTTTCTGGGAAAGCGCTATGGTGGACAGATCCTCAAAGCCCCATCACATCAGGAGCTCGATATTTGGAGAGGCTATTGAGATCACGGAGGATGATCTTCAGACAGTTCTCGAGTTTGGGGATGATGCTGATTGTCCCACCCGATTACATCCCCTTACTGTTCGAGATGTTTTATGCGAGCTAAGTACTCTGGGGACATCAACGCAGGGGTGCTCAACAAGAGCAACTTGTGCCCCGGTTCAAGTACCTCGCATGTGCTGCTGAAGTGCATAGCGTCTCGGAAGGGAGGGTTCGATAAGCTCTCAGATCAGATTCAGAACGCTTATGCGACGTTGGTGCTGAACCACCCATTCAGCTTCTCCAGGATGATCTTCACCGACCTGGTGGAGAACATAGAGGGAAAGGGCAAGGAGGGCTTTTGTATGTACCCTCGATTCATACAGATGATCATATATCAAAAGCTCCCTTCGTTGCCTAAGGAGAAGGAGGATGTGGTAGCACTCGAGTTGATGGATGATACCACCTTGGGTCGGATGAAAGTTTACAGGCGAAAGCAGGTGAAACCGCCTGTGAGGCGACGGTTTGGGCATCTAGCCCGTGAAACTACGTGGCACCAGGAAGGCGTAAATGACATCACGCAGATAGTGACTCTGATGTTGAGCAGTTAGAGCTCCCAGATGATTACTCAGATGATGACTCAGATGATGATGACAGTGGTGCTGGTGGAGATGCTGGGCCGACTCAACCAAGGGCCCCACAGCTGATATCGCATCTCCGGCACCCACCCATAGAGAGACTGAGGATGCTGGATTCCATTAGGATTTCCAACCTGATGAGGAGGAGGATACAGATGAGGAGCCCCTCACTCAGACTGTTGGCAGCAAGGTGGTTGCCACAGAGCGAGGGCTCCGGGCGGTTGGTGAACGCCCTGGCAGATCGGGAAAGACTGACACGGATCCTACCTTTGCTCCTGATCAGTCAAGCCGTGTTCCAAGGGGAGCATCCACTCTAATGGATCGAGGAAGAAAAGGATGGCTCAACCCCACAGTTTGAAGAAGAAGAAGAGAAGACTGACCTTCATAACCACCACCACTACTACCACCACTACCACCACTCCACCTACCACCACTACTCCGTCCACTACCACCACTCCACCTACCACCACTACTACCACACCCATACCACCACCACCTTCATCTATATTACCCCCAATCTTCACCACTGCCACCACCACCACCACTATCCATCTAGTTGCACCATCATCCTCCTCTCCATATACATCTGGATCACCTCTACCTCCCTTTGGGGTAGAGGAACAGCTGTCAGCGCTGATCTGTATAGTGATGCGTCTGTTAGCGGCTGATGACGAGAAAACTGCACAGATTCGTCAGTTAGTAGATCTTACTGCTGCACAATCTCAACATATTTCTTAGCAGGCTCGATTGATTGATCAGCAGGCTCAGGAGATGTCTCAGTTGCAGGAGCAACATGCTAAGAAGAATAAGGAGCTGGAGGCTGCAAACAAGACTATCTTGCTAAAGGTCAAATGATCCAAAGAAGAGCCATTGAATATAGGAGAAGGAGAGAGAGACGATGATGATGATGATGATGATGAGAGTGATGATGATGATGATGATGGTGATGATCACGAGGGTGATACTGATGCAGATGTTGATGATGATGAAGATGATTCTTCTGCTGTGGGTGCCACATCTGCAAGCGAACGGAGGACCAAAAGGACTCAAGATCAGGGTGCCTCCACATCCGCCCTGGTAGCAGAAGAGCAGAGGATACATGATAAGAGTAATATTTAGTTATTTACTTTATTTAAATAATATGTATTCGAATCTTATATCTCATTATTGTAATGAATGTTTATATTTAATTGGGTATTTATGTCTTGATTATTAACTAATTACTGTTGTGTTACATGTATAAATCAAGCAGATCCCAACTTTCAAAGGGATGAACATGATGTTGCTCCCCTCCAACAGATCAAGAGTCAGCTCACGATGATTCTTGATCTACAGGGTATTGTTAAGAGATCGGTGATGTACACTCCCAAAGAAGGAGAGATCATTCATAATCTCACTGACGAGCAAATTGCAAAAACGTTCAACCTTAATCCCGATGAGATTGTCAAGGATGCTCCAACTTTAGTAGAAACCAGTGATGATGAGCTGAACGACATTGATGAGATAGAGATCGAGGACGTCACTGAAGAGCACTATCTCGAGTACGCTGATAAAGAGGGAAATATGGTCCCCAATTTGGGTGACTCCCT
The DNA here is from genome assembly GCA_025506515.1 of Flaveria trinervia. Lineage (NCBI taxonomy): Eukaryota > Viridiplantae > Streptophyta > Magnoliopsida > Asterales > Asteraceae > Flaveria > Flaveria trinervia. Next base: position 28,068,486 of record CM046442.1, on the reverse strand, counting down.
GGTCCGTGCTACATTTGAGATATTAGATAAGATGGAGCAAGAGTCCGAGAAGGTTGAAGAACAAGCCCAAGCCTCAAACACTGATGTTGATATCAGAAAGGCTGAATGGGCTGCTTGTTTTGAGGAGATCCGAGCCCATCATGCTGCTCCTAAACAGAATGTCTACACCAAGCTCTGTAATGTGAAGAAACGTCACAAGCTGTCAGGCAAGATTATCACGTGGGCACATTTTGATGCTCTTAGTGTATACACGGTGAAGAGAGCGAAAGGTATTGAGTACTTTAGATTCCCTCATGATCCAAAGTCTCTATCTGGTTTTGAGCTCAACCAGTTGGCTAAACTGAAGCTGTTATACGCTGACCCGAGAAAGATGTCAGGCTGGTTTGAGGTTGCCTTGAAGAAAGAGTACCACACCAGGTGGGTCAACTTCAAACCTCAACAACCTATGAGGTATATCAGACGTTTTGAAGTTGATCCCATAACTGGAAAGCCAAAGATAGTGCTGAAGTGGAGTCCTCCACGAACAATGTCAAAGATCCCTCTACGGGAGATGCCACAGGACTTCACTCCTTATTTCAAATAGTGGTACTATGATTGGAGAATAGGGGAAGCTATCATAGTTCTGAACAAGGAGGGCAAAATGGATACTATCAGGGTATTCGACCTGATGTGGCTTACCAACTTGTCAGCTGACGACGTCTACACTCTAAACAAGTGGCCATTGTTCTATGACACGTGGGATATTGTACAAGCCCTCCAATTCCAAAATGTGATACAACTCTGCTTTGCATTTGAAATACATGCAGGAGTCACAAGAGAGGGAAAGTACAAGAAGTATGAGGAGGTTATGAAGAAGGTAAGATGATAGATAGATCTAGGTCCAAGGGGGAGTTTGTTGATACATATGTACCTAGATTTGGATCTTAATGTAATATGTCTTGATTGTCATACACTTATGTAATGCTTGGGTATTTAATGAAATGAGAATGTTTGGTAGTGATTTATAATGTTTAATATTTCGTTAATGAGTTGTGTAACGCATATTGACTAGATTATATAGGTTTGTGATTGTTTGAATTGATATGCATAATGTTATAACATAAATACATTCAAACATGGTTAAGTGAAGTTCCCGTGCGTCCGACTGGACCATGCGCCCCAACAGTGGTCATGCGTCCGAATGGCCATGCGACTGGGTGTCCATGCGCCTAAATAGTCCATACGCCTGAACAACTTCATGCGACTGACTCAGTCGCACGACTAAACACTCAGTCGTGCGAATGGATCAACTGCATAGCTCAATCGCACGAATGAACCATGAAAATGCTTCAGTCGCACGAATGAGTAACCCTAACCTATAAATACCACCTATTTCGTGGAAAAACGTACGCTTTATAAACACTTCGACTCCAGATGTACCCTAGCCATCCAGAGATCTCTAAGATCATACTCCAAGTTCATAGATCGCAGTAGATCGATTCCAAATCGATTCTTAACTTTAGATTCAATACATAATTGTTTCTACATGCGTTCTTACTGATTGCATCGCCAATCAAATAGGATTCAGCATTATTTGGTTTGGTATACACGTTAATCAGTTAGTACATCATCCAGTACACGGTCCCTAACATTAGACTTATGCGCTTCACGCATAATCAAGACTCTTAGATTCCCATATAAAGGTACCCAAAGTCTATCCATGAAATATCGTATTCCATCGGATTTGACTTCTAACAGTTTATCCATCCCGCGTAAAGATTCGGATATAACATTCTCACCTTTCAAGGTTTCCGTCTGGGGTGAAGACGGGTTCCTTAATTTTCTCAGGCAAGTGAGTGCTAATCGTCAATTGTAGGGCACACACTAGCGGTTTCCTTTCTACTCAAGTCATCGGCGACTACATTCGCCTTTCCCTGGTTGGTATTTCATAGCACAGTCATAATCATTTAATAATTCCACCCAACATCGTTGCCTCATGTTAAGCTCTTTCTGCTCAAAGATATGCTGAGGACTCTTATGATCGGTGTAAATTGTGCACTTGGTATCGTACAAGTAATGTCTCTAGATCTTCAAGGCAAAGACCACTACTCCTAACTCCAAGTCATGAGTACTGTAGTTCTTTTGATGCACCTTCAGTTGTCTCGAGGCATAAGCTATTACTTTGTCACGTTGCATCAGAACACAACCAAGTCCTTGGATAGAAGCATCACAGTAAACCACAAAATCATCACTTCCTTCAGGAAACACTAATATTGGTGCACTACAAAGTTTCTGCTTCAACAACTGAAAAGCAGCTTCTTGACTCTCACCCCATTTATATCTTGTTTCTTTATGAGTCAAAGTTGTGAGAGGTTGAGCAATCTTTGAGAATCCCTCAATAAAACGCCGATAGTATCCTGCCAGTCCAAGAAATTACCTGATCTCACTAGACATTTTAGGTACAGTCCAATTCTTTATAGCCCTAATCTTTGCAGGATCGACATGTATTCCATTCTCGTTAACAATGTGACCCAAAAATTGCACCTCAAGAATCCAGAAGTCGCACTTAGAAAATTTGGCGTACAGTTGTTCCTTTCTAAGTAGCTCCAAGATTAAGCGTAGGTGTTCCTCATGTTCCTCCTTGGTCCTTGAATAAATCAATATGTCATCAAAAAACACTATAACAAACTGATCAAGGTAGGGTTTGCACACACGGTCCATGAGATCCATGAACACTACTGGTGCATTTTTCAACCCAAAAGGCATGACCAAGAACACATAGTGACCATAACGAGTACGGAATGTTGTTTTAGAGATGTCTTCTTCACGAACTCTCAGTTGACAATAACTCGATCTAAAATCAATCTTCGAATAGTAACTTGATCCCTAAAGCTGATCAATCAAATCATCGATACAAGGTAATAGGTATCGGTTCTTGACTGTGACCTTGTTCAACTCTCTGTAGTCGATGTGCATTCGGAATGTGGCATCTTTCTTCATAACAAAGAGAACAGGTGCTCCCCACGGTGATAAGCTCAATCGAATAAAAGCTTTATCCAACAGCTCCTGGAGTTGCTTAGATAATTCTTGTAGTTCGTTCGGTGGTAACCGGTAAGGTGCACTCGCAATCAGAGCAGCTCCGGGTGTCAAATCGATCTGAAACTCAACTTGACGATGAGGTGGTAGTCTAGGTAGATCCACTGAAAACACCTCCGGAAAGTCGCGAACCACCGAAATGTCTTCTATCTTCTTTTCCTCTTGATGGTTAGAGACGAGAGCTAATATGGCCAAGTGGCCCTTGCATAACCACTTCTAATCCTTCAAGAATGATATGATGCCTATCATAGCACCACTCTTCTCGCCTTAACCGAAAGCGTTTCCCCATCTACCACAGGAATACGAATGACCTTCTCATGACAAATCACCTTGGCATGCTTCTGTGACAACCAATCCATGCCTATGACCACATCAAACCTTCTAAGAGTAACGGGCATAAGATTAATGTCAAAGGTATGACCAGCGAGTTCTATCTTGCAATTCTTAAGGATGTGCGTAATGGAGATTTGTTTACCATCAGCCAATTCTACAACATACTTAGACTCTAATGCAGAAGGCATATCCCTTAAGAGGCTACAAAACTTAGTAGAGATAAAACTCCTATCGGCTCTAGTGTCAAACAGTACAGAAGCAAAATGACCATTAACAAGAAATTTACCAATAACAGTAGTAGGATCATTTAGAGCTTCACCTGAACCCATGACAAAGGCTCTCCCTTTGGCTCCACCATTATTGCCACCATTGTTGTCACCATTACCGTTGTTGTTGTTATTGCCCCCATTACCGTTGCCATTCCTATTTCTTCTCAGTTGAGGACAGTTTGTCTTGAAATGCCCTACCTTTCCACACTCAAAGCAACCCTTGGTGTTTCATAGGGCTGCTGAGGTTGTTAAGGCTTTTTCATCAGTTCTCCATGGCAATCCTATGCCATGTGTCCAACCTTCCCACAACGTTGGCATCGAAAACAATCACACCTGCCAGTGTGGTGGTAGTTGCATCGATTGCACTTTGGATTTTTTTTCCCATGTATCCACTTGGTCCATAAGATGATGAAGATGATTGGTTAAAGTTGTGATTGTTATCAAACCGTCTATGTTGATGTTGCTGTTTAGGTTGGTGTTGCTGAGGTTGATTACCAGATGATGATCCCTTGATAGCATTTTTTTCCCACTTACGTTTGTTTTCGGGCACGCTTGCCACAGCGCCCTGCTTTGGTAACTTCCCTTGCTCCACAGCTTGGTCAGTGACCTTGTGAGCCAGGCGTATAACCTATTGAATGGTAGGGAGATCTGCAGCGGTCACCATACTCTGAATCTCCGAAACTAAACCACGCACGTATAACTCAGTTCATCAGTTAGGCAGGTTAACCATGCCAAGACAAAGTGTAGCTAGTCATGTGACCTAGTAGGAGCCTCGATGTTGGATCCTTCCATCTTCAATTGCCAGAACTCAGCTTCTAGCTTTTGAACTTCATTACGGGGACAGTATTCCTCAGTCATCATCGTCTTGAATTCATCCCACGGCAGCGCATTTTCCATTTCCTGGCCAAGTAACTACACTTGAGCATTCCACCACGTGGGTGCTGCACCTTCCAGTGTTCCTGTGGCGTACTTCACCTGGTCCGGCATCGGACAGTTACATTTGACGAAGACTGACTCAGTCTTCTCAAACCATCTTACGAGCCTTATCGCTCCCTTGGCTCCACTGTAGGTATGCAGCTTACAGTCCATGAATGCTTTGTACGTGCATCCAGGCAGTCCTGTATTCATGTGTTAGGGTATAGAAATCAAACCAAAAGAATTAATCACCTAACGGAATATTCGGGTAAATGATGACTAGTGTCACCGTTTACCTCCAAATTGTGCGGGTTGAGTGTTCAATTCCGTTAGCACGTGTTGGTTTATTAGCGCAGCTAATTCAGCTGGGGTCATGTTCACGTTGCCGGTGCCACGTCCATCGTCATGCCCTTGGCCACGTCCACGTCCTCTGCCTCTTCCATCCATATTTCACTTTACATTCACAAATACCATAATAAGTAACATCCAACATATTAATCCCATTGAAGTATAGTAAATAATAAGAAATAATGTACAATCACAACCACAACATTTATAACCAAAATAATAACGTATGATAAATAACTTGTAAGTAACTAACAAAATATCCAATCAATGTCAAAATTCAAGTTTTCAGTTGTGTGGGAAACAACCCTTACCACATAGGTTTAAGAAAAATGCTATGCAGTCAAAGTCATAAGAATAAGGAGAATCAATCCAACAAATCTGATCCATTTTTGTCTCCACAGTCCGGGGCTTCTTCTAGTTCTTCCTCAGGGTCTTTATCAGAGTCTTCGACAGGTGTAGGGTTGTCTTCAATTTGTAGTGTTGCGAGTTGTGCTTCCAGTCTGATTAGTCTACTCACGACGCTCACATTATGGAGATCATGCTCTCCCATACGCTCAAAAAGATTCATCACTCTACCAGCCATCTTGAAATTTCCTTTGATCGACATCGACAACCGCTCCTTGATTATAGCCATCTTTAACCATAGTAGGTTTATATCATCCTTTAGTGTGAAGTTCTCATCAGTGAGTACTCCAACATGTTGACGCTCAGTCTCAAGTGTTGCGGTCAATGCTGCTACGACCTGCTCAAGGGGTACATCTAAAGATGGGAGGATGAGTGCTGCAGAAGTAGTTGATGACCTAGTCCTAGGTCTTGTAGTGGCCGGCTTCGGAACACGCTCTCTACGAACCATGTGATTAATACAATCCAGGTAACAACTCCAATCTCGTGGAGGTTTGGGCTCAGGTGGTACAAATGATTATTCCCAGTCTATCTCACCATGGCGGTAAGGATGTTGCGGCCAGTCATACACTCGGTGAGGTATAGGTGGAGGGGATTCGGAACTAGCACGCTTTTTTCCCAAAAGTCGGGATGATGATGCCATGCTACAGTGCACGTGATGTATGCCAATGAGTATATAGTAAAAGGGTAAGTCACAAGTAACTAACTAACTATGTGCGGTTATAGACTAGTGTGTATGCAACCTAGTTCCCTATAACCAATGGCTCTGATACCAATTTGTCACACCGTCAAAATCCACGTGCGAAATTTTACCACGAGGCGTGTGAACAAACCATGATAACAGTCACTAGTTACTCAGAACAACACTGTATGTCACATTGAAAACAAAACCAATCAAAGTTCAAACATTTAAAACCATGCGGAAGTGTTTTGTAAATAAGACAAACCCAAAGTATTAAAATGCATAGTATGGCAAAACACGCGCCATACCAATGTATAAAACTCATGAATGAAAGACAAACAAACATGTCTATGAAATGAAGTCTTAGAATGCATGCTGGACCCGTGTTGTGTTCCTAATGGCAAGCTGAGTTAACGACCTGATAATAGCATTTGTTTTATTAACAGTTGTATAACATAAGAAGTTATTGAAATAGATAGCTAGTCTATATTCACAAGTAATAATAATAGTGATTTCACAATCGAAGCTGACTGTGTTTCATTTGTTACCCCTCGTCACAACTTACCAGGTCGTGACGATGTTTGTGTTTAGGACAAAATTGCACCCGTTTGACTTCGAGTCGCACAAGTGGGGCACGTCAGACCCATTAGTACTACCCAAGATTTCCCGCTAGTTACCATTATTAACGATCCGAAAGTGTGAGGACTTTTCAAGGTATTAAGCACTATGCTAAAACATACACAACTTATAATAATAAAATAGCATTTAAGTACAAGTATGCTACCTCCCCAAGAAGAGAGTTTATAAAATATAAGGGCATGAACTCACCTGGTGTGCTAAAATAATGAATAATGAGACGGGTGATTGGTGCAAAGATAGCCTTCAAAGGTTACCTAGAACACACAAGTACATAAGTACGTGTACACAGAAAACTTAACAATTCTAGGTTAACCTAGTTGAACCATTTAACCCGTTGGTGACATATTAGTTAGAATATTGTTTAATCATGCATACTAACTTATCATACCACACTAGATCATCATACATTCATGCAAATCTCAAACAACCATCATGCTCAATCAATATAAATACATCACATCAAACAATCATACGTGAAGTCTAATCATGCATTACATGCCATGTGAAGCCACCCACGACCTCACATCCTAAAACCTACTAATCCTACTAAGTAGGAGCCTCAGATTTGCACGTGTGTATGACAATCATAACCACATTACTAGTATACACAACGACAACCAATTCCAATCCCAATCATGATCACCTAATCACCAATCATAATTCATCCTCATGTATGATCACCAAACCCTATGCTTCTTACATGAACAACCAAGCATCCACACAACTGAACTAACACATGCTATCACATCAAACATCCTTAACAATCATTCTAACATGATCCTAACATCACAAGCATGCCCAATTCATCATATTCAATGTTCCACAAGAATAAAGTTTCCCTTTTGGAAAAGTAACACCCAAAAGTGATCTAGCATCCAATTCAATCATAATTTTATCAGTATTGTACCTAGTCAAGTCCATAACATTCATTGTAACATGCTAATCACCACCAAAACATCAAAATTCCAATTCATCATACTGAAAAGTTTCTACTTTTAGTAAGATATGATCAACACCTCTAATTCATGGATTTTCTTGCACAATTCAATTAAACTAACATCCAAAAATTGTATCTGGCATCATAACATCATCAAATGATGAATTCCAATAACAAAAAGTTTCCTCTTAGGGTAATATATGAACTAGATGATAAAACCATAGATTTCTTACACAAATCATATAATCATCTAACAATCATCAATTTCATAATATCATCATCATTTTTCAGATAAGGGTTCATCTACATCAAAAAACTATCAACAACTAATCAAAACTAATCTTTAGATGTGCTTAGATGATGATTATCACTTGTAAAAAAACTTGTATTACTTGAAACCACTTGGAATTCGATTTGTGTATGTGTTCTTGGATCAAAATCACAATGTGAAGGGGTTTTGGGTGGGGTTCCGACCGATTATGGGGTTTCAGGTGGGATTAGGGTTGATTTTTGATTAATTATGGTAACTTTTAGTTAAAAGGTAATTACAAATTAAACCCCTTGATTTTTATTTTATAACAACCAATCTTCTAATACTTTTTAATTAGTTTTTAATTATAAAACACAAGTATTATTAACCAATAATAATCCTAGACATTTACAATAAGTCACACAACACACGAAATATATATATATATATATATATTATATATATATATATATATATATATATATTATATATATTACATGTAGTCACGTTATCGCCTAAAATTTATAAAACAAACATTTAAAATTCTATAAATCCATGCATCACATAATCATAACTAATAATCAACATTATTAACTAGATTATTATTATTATTAAGTCACCAGCGTTCAACGACAACTAGTGTGTGATCACGACACGTGTGTATGCAAGACTTAAGGGAACTAGCGGAGTTTGGTAACGGAAAAATTACTGGATATCACATATATAATAGAAATAGCTAATGGTAACATTATAGAGTCTTCCCATATATACCAGGTTATAAGATAGCTCATGCAGGGCATGATTTTGATATTGACCTTCTATCTGTTACGCTTGGTAGTTTCGATGTTGTTGTCGGTATGGATTGGTTATCTTAGAACCAAGCCGAATCCATTTGTCGCGAGAAGCTCATTGGCCTACCTTTGCCTATTGGAGAGATACTCATAGTGGAAGGTGACAAGAGTGGTGCTATGGTTGGCATCATTTCTTACATGAAGGCTCAGAAGTGTCTAAGGAAAGGGCATTCGAAATATTAGCCCTAGTTACTAAAAAGTCCATCAAGGAGAAGCGACTTGAAGGCATTCCTGTTGTTAGAAATTTTCCCAAAGTATTTCAAGAGGAATTTCCTGCTCTTCCTCTACACAGGCAAGTATAGTTTTAAATCGAGTTGACAACGGGAGCTGAGTCTATTACTCAGGCATAGTATCGTTTGGCACCGAACGAACTTCAGGATTTTTTGAAACAGTTATCGGAACTGTTAGATAAAGGGTTTATACGCCCAGGTTCTTCACCTTGGGGAGCACTTGTGTTATTCGTGAAGAAGAAGAACCTTTTGAATGTGCATTTACTACCAGGAATTGAACAAGGTTACCATACAGAATCATTAGCGTCTTCCACGTATCAACACCCTTTTTCATCAACTACAAGGATCGAGTTACTACTCAAAGATTGATTTGAGGTCTAGATATCATCAGCTTAGGGTTTGAGAGGAAGACATATCCAAGACAGCTTTTAGAACCCAATATGGGAACTTTGAGTTCACAATATCCCTTTCAGATTAACAAACGCTCCTATTGTAAGGCCCCGTTCCCGGAAACCTCATAGTTGGTCAATCATAGCAATTAAAACATTAATCATTACAATTAGACAAACTTAAGCAGCGGAAATAATCTTTCCAAAGCCATTCATTTCATTTAAACCACTATTGTTGAGAAATACATCTTCGTTTAACTGATTACAAAAGACTTGTTTATATGCATTACAAAACAACAGCAACACAGAGTACGAATGGATGTCAGACTTTTCCTGCCGAGTAGCTTCACCCTCGTGCCATCCTCAGCAATAATTACCTGCCAACTGAAAATGTATAAAAGTCAGCGTTGCTGAGTGAGCTCTAGTTTTATAAGTAATAAAATACTTTCTATATGTCGTATATGAAAATACTCTTTTCTGTAAAATACAACTCGGTACTGTATATGCGAGCACGCATCAACTATATGAACAAATAGTGATCGTTCTCTTTACTGTAGGCCTTGTCTGTTCTATAAACTTTTATCTTTATGCTTCACCATCTGTATGGACCAGTGAGCAATACCCCAACTATATGCGTGATGGAAAACAGGTGATGGGCCATCTCTCTCCCTCGAAAGGGTCAACTGTATCCCTCGAAAGGGTCAACTATATCCCTCGAAAGGGTCAACTGTATCCCTCAAAAGAGTCAACTGTATCCCTCGAAAGGGTAAACTATATCCCTCGAAAGGGTTCTATGTACTATGTACAAGGCCAACCCAATCACCCAGGGCATGCTGCAAAGGTCCTGCCAATCTCAATTGATTGACCCTGTGTGCATAATAGGGTAGCTAACCCGCAGCACAGTTGAGCTAACGACAACATGGTCGTGTACCTCCTGTAAGCTTACAAGACTTGTTAACATTTTCATTAATGTTCCTCTTCTTTTATTTATTGCTCTTTCACTTTATTATTACGATATACTTTACGTTACGATAATAACATACCACGTAAAGTCACATACTATAAGTAATAATAATAATAGCAATAACAATAATAAGGAACAATCATAAGCAACCATATCATGCATGAAACATCATATTAATAAGCCCTTAGTTAACCTCGGTCAGAACCCTAAGGCACAGACTCCCAGAAAAATTCTGTAAAAAATTCTAAGTATTAGGCTCATGGGAACTATTTGGGCGCATGAGCCCTGTTCAGGCGTTTCACCACTATGTAGGCGTATCGGCAAACACTTAAACATTTTCACTCTAGGCGCATGAACTATTCAGGCGCATGGGCATTATTTGTGCGTATGAACACTTAGACGCATGAGTAATTCAGGCGCCTGGACACTTAGGCACATGAGCCACTTGGGCGCATGGGCACTATTGGGGCGCATGGGCACTATTGGGGCGCATGGCCCTACACTTAGTCATCCAGCTAACATTTCTAGGCGCATGGGCCACTGTTCAGGCGCATGGGCCACTGTTCAGGCGCATGGGCTGTACTTAATCATATCTAAGGTAATCTTAGGCGCATGGGCTGCTGTTTGGGCACATGGATTACACTTAATTCTTTCTAAGGCATTTTTCAGGCGCATGAGCCTTAGCTAGGTGCATGGACCTTCTGCTCAACATGTTTCCGGTATGTTTTCAAGCCAATCATCAAATTCATCTATTCTAAGCTTAATGTGGCTATTCTAAACATGAATAGCCTATAAGCATTCAAGAATCACATTCATTCATGCACAATACATACGGGCATACATACTCAAACATTGGAAAATCATTTAAATACATTTTCAGCCCCAAAGATGTTTGAAAACAAGTAAAAACCAGGGTCAAGAACTCACCTGGTGCAACTTGGGTGTTCTTCCTTTTTACCCGCTTGCTATGAGTTCAAAACACCTAGAAACAACATCCAAAACACACAAACCCGAGCACAAACACAACCCATAAGGACATAAACACATAACCGGGATAAAACCCGTCATAAACATGCAAAAACCATGAATCCTTACCTTGAATTCGTTCACTTCTTCTTCTTTTTCTTCAACCGAGAGTTCTTCTACTCTCTCTCTCTCTAAATCCGAAAGAAAGTGGTGATGTGAAGTGAGGGTGGGTGGCCATGCCCACCTTTACACCAACTTTTCAAAGATTTTTGTCCTTTTTACACTTTTAGTCCCTCCACTTGGACTGAATTGCCTTTCTTTCTTTTATTCTTTATTTCTTGTCTTTTATAAAAATAATCGGGTGTTACACCTATAGTCTTTATGGACCTCATGAACCGTGAACCCTATCTAGACAAGTTTGTCATCATCTTTATTGATGACATACTCTATTTTCTATGAATAGGGATGAAGATAAGATCACTTAAGACTTATTCTAGAGCTCCTGAAGATGGAACAACTATATGCCAAATTTTCTAAATGTGACTTTTGGATGAGAGAAGTACAGTTCTTAGGGCATGTAGTTAATAAGAATGGTATTTATGTTGACCAATTTAAGATTGAGACAATCAAGAATTGCCATGTGTCGATGATGCCTGAGGTATGCCAATTTATTGGGCATCTCATATAGAAGGATATTTGAAAACTTGCACAACCTTTGACTACCCTAACTCACAAAGGAACTATTTACAAGTGGGGTAGTAAGGAATAAATGACTTTCCAAGCACTTAAGGACAAACTATGTAGTGATCGATCTTGGCATTGCTAGAGGGAACAGACGACATCGTGATGTATTATTATGCGCCAATCCATGGTTTGGTTGCATGTTGATGAAATGTGAGAAAGTGATAGCTTATGCATTAAGATAGCTTAAGGTGCATGAGAAGAACTATACAACTCATGACTTAGAGTTGGGAGCCGTAGTATTTGCAGTCAAGATCCAGAGGCATTATTTTTATGGAACCAAGTGCACAATCTACACTAATCACAAGAGCCTTCAACACATTTTTAAACATAAGGAAATGAACATGAGATGGCGATGATGGTTAGAATTACAGAATGATTTTGACCTTGCCATTAAGTATCCTTCGGGAAAAGCTAATACGGTAGCCGACGCCTTTAGTCGTAAGGAAACCCTAAAGCCTCGTTGTGTCTGTGCGTTACAGCTAACCATCCATTCTGATCTATCGTCACAAATTAATAATGCAAGGTTGAGGCATTACAAGAACAAAACATCAAGTCAGAATCTCTCAAGGTAGTTGATAAATTATTTTAGGAGAAGTCAAATGATCTTTGTTACTATGAAGATAGGATATGGATTCCATTGTTCGGCATACTAAGAAAATTGGTGATGGATGAAGCTCACAAGCCCCATTATTCAGTACATCCTATATCTGACAAGATGTACCAATACCTGAAGGTTATTTATTGGTGACCTAACATGAAAGCTAAAATTGCCACTTACGTGTCTAACCGTTTGACTTGACCTAAGGTCAAAGTGGAATATCAGTTTCTATCAGGTTTGCTTCAACAATGAAGATTCCAATATGGAAATGGGAGAATATTTCTATGGATTTTGTCACTAAGTTACCTTGTTCACAGACTGGGAACGAAACCATTTGGTGATAGTGGATCGTTTGACCAAGTTAGCACATTTCTTGGCCATTCGTGAGAACTACAAGATGGATAAACTGGCACAGATTTACTTGAAGCAAATTATGTCATGACATGGCATGCCACTCTCGATCATCTCTAATCATAGTGTGCGGTTCACTTTTGTTAGTCATTGAATAACTCATTAGGCACTCATTTGGATATGAGCACGACTTATCATCCACAGACAAAATGCGCAACCCAAACCCTAGAAGATATGCTTACGGTGTGTGTTTTTATTTTAGAAATAGTTGGGAAACCCACCTACCTTTGGTTGAATTCTCTTACAATAATAGTTATCATATGAGTATCAGGGTTGTACTTATTCATGAAACCATAAAGAAGATCATTCAGATTCGTAACCGTATGGTGGCAACCCATGATCGCGAGAATATTTATGCAGATCAGAGGAGAAATTCTTTAGATTTTCAAGTCGGTGACAAGGTGTTGTTAATGTTTTCACCCTAGAAGGGTGTGATACGCTTTGGAAAGCATGGAAAGCTAAACCCTAAAGACATTGGGCCATTTGAGATTGTCAAAAGGATCGGTCTGATAGCCATTTGAGAACTTGATGGCACTCATAATATGTTCCATGTTTCAAACTTGAAGAAATATCTAGCCAATGAATAACTTGGCATTCCATTAGTGGAACTAGAGATCAATGAACAACTTCATTTCATTGTGGAACTAGTTGAGATAACGAATTACGAAGTTAAAACCCCAAAGCGTAGCAAAATTCCTATTGTGCGTGTTAGGTGGAAGTCAAAGCATGGACCAAAATTTACCTTGGAATGCAAGGATCAAATGAAGAGGAAGTACCCACAATTGTTCAAGGATCAAATATCCACTTCTTAAGTTATCATTCTCATGATATCTTTTCCTTAAATTTCGAGACGAAATTCTCTTCAACAAAGAGATGATGTCATAACTTTTTGAAGCCGTATAATTCTTTCTTTTGGGTTGTTCTGAAGTCCCTTAAAAACATTCTTTCTTCACTACAGATTATTGAATCTGGTGTTCTTTATAAATATAATGTTGTAATTTTTGGGAGAAAAATTCCTTCAACAAGAGGTTGATGTGACAACCCGAATTTTCAAGTTTACCTCGCTCACTTAACTTAACCCTCTTTGTTATCTGTGATTATTAAATAATAATAATTTTTATTATAAATAAAGAATTATTATTGTAAATACCAATCAACATAATTAATTTTTACTAACTCAAGTAATAAAAATCAAAAGTGCATTTTAGGTGATTTAAAGGGGACTTAAGTGTCAATCCATCTTAAAACTTAATCTCTTTAAAAACTACCTATCCCTCCCCATCCAACCTTCTCTGTAGCTATACTTGTTGTTTATGTCGTTTTCTCCTTCAAGAGCATCGTCCACTACCGTCAACATCTCCTTCGTGTGTGTGCTCATTTGGCAACCGCGGGTGTTGATCGTTTCAAACTATTATAGTACGTTCCTCTGACATTTTGTTTTGCATTCATATTGATACAGTTTCGTTCTTGGGTGATGTTCATGGGATTATGATCATGTGTGTGTTTCAGCAATGTGTGTGTGTGTGTGTGTTTGTTTCGGCCATATATGTATGCGCTTTTGGTGTTTACTATTATCACCACTGTAATCGTATGAGAGGGTCGTAGCATTGGTTTTGCTGGGCATGCTTGTATGTATATCAATGTTCATATTTTCTGTAGTGTGGGTTCAGGCTTGCCAGTGTTGGTAAGTTGTTTAGGTATCTATGTTAAGTGCGTGTTCGGTATTGTGAGAGTGTGGTGGTGTGTTTGGAATCGAGTTCTGGACTTAATGGTCTCGAATATGTTTGGGGTAAGGTGGTATTCGATAGTGGTGCATGGGGTCGAATGTGGTACTGTAGGGTAGGGTACTATGTGTTCAGTGGGTGTTGGTGTGCTATATATGTTCGTATAGGCATGTATATATGTGCTTAATATGTATGTGCTTCCAATTGTGGTGGGAAGTTTCGATGTTGCCATGGCATGCATGTGTGTATATTATTGTGATATATATATATATATATATATATATATATACATATATACATATATATATACATACATATACATATATACATATATATAATATATATATATATATATATACATATATATACACATACATATATGTAGATACATGTGTACCTATTTTATGTACTTAAATGTAAAAGTCTTTCATTTCTTACATATGTGTAATGTAACAAAGTAATGAAATATGATACATGATTTGATGCTTAATTATCTTTAATTCATATATATGACTTCTTATATAGGTTTGAGGTTGTTGTACACAATTCTAAGTCAATAAGGATTTAATAGTGTGTTCAACCTAGTCGGATGAGTATTCTTGCTAATGGCCCATACTTATGGACCATACGCATGAATACATCATTCTTATGGACCAATCACACGACTGAACCAGGAAACTAGATTAGTCATATGATTGAGACATAAGATTGACTCAGTCACATGACTGAACCTTCAATCGTGCGTATGACTCAATCACATGATTCAGTCGCACGACTGAACCATGCTAATGGTTTAGTCGTACGAATGGAAACCACTAACCTTTAAATACCACCTAATTCATGAAAAACACAACACTTTGAGAGATATTACGCATACATAAAAACCCTAGCCGTCCAGAACGTCCCAAATAGCTTGTCCAAGTTCATAGATCGTTCCTAATCGATTCCTATTTATTTTAAATGTTTAATTCAATCTTTTATCGATCAGGTAATCGTTCTCACTGATTGGATCGCCAATCAAATAGGATTCTGCACTATTTGATCTGGTATACGCGTAAAATCAGTTAGTACTCCGTACGTACACGGTCCCTCTTGCAAGTGGTATCAGAGCCTTGGCTCTTTATTTTGTGTTTGATTCAATTAGGTTTGGTGTCAAAAACCTACGTTTTAATCAAAAGAGTCATCAAATTTGCTTCAACAGGTCTTTTTGACATTTTCTGGCATTAAAGTTTTGATTTTTTGCTATACGGCAGATTAGGGTTCTTAGAAAAATTGTATTTTGTGTCTAAGTGTCAAAATCTTCGTTTTTGCAAAAACACCATCCTTCAGTCGCACGACTAGCTGATTCGTACGATTGATCTCATTCGTTCACTCCATTCGCACGACTAAACTCAGTCGTAGAGCTCATTCGCACGACTGAACAACTCCACTCGTTTGCTGCCAATCGTCTTGTTCATACGCACGACTGAATCCAATCGCATGATTGAATTCATTCGCACTCCTCATTTGCATGAGTGATCCATACTCATATTTCATTCGCACGAGTGATCCAAACTTATAGCCCATTCGCACAAGTGAAACTGTCCTGCTCTCCAAGTACTAAGTTTATAGAAATGGAAGATCAGTTTGTTGCGTTTACTGCCGGGAAGGACTCACGCATCCAGAACCTACTACGTCTGGAAAATGAGATTAGTAATCACAGTAAACCACCAAAGTTGTTAACGTTAGATGAATACCCTTAGTGGAAACAACGGTTTGAGATTTACCTAAATAGAGTTGATCCCAATCTTTAGACTTCCATAGAGACTGGTTACACGGTACCAGTCAGTACAAGTGGAGTTAGGTTCACTTTGGGAGGTATGAGTGAGGCTCAGAAGATACTCTTCAATGCTGAGAAGAAAGTTTATGCCCTGTTGACTCAGTCAATCCCAAAAGACATATTTCATTAGTTTTCTGAGAACAAGCAGGCCAAAAAGCTATGGGAAGCTCTGTAGAAGAGGTATGATGGAAACGCGACATTGAAGCCACTAAAGGATAAGGCTCTCAAGAAGGAGTTCGATAACTTCTCTTCGATTGGGAATGAGAGCTTAGATGATATTATTGACAGACATTATCATCTGATGAGTGAGCTGCACACTCATGGCGTAACAACATCAATGGAAGACAAAGTTTCAAGTTTTGCTGATGGTTTGCCTGGGAAATGGGAATTATTTGTGTCTAACCTAAGACAGAATGGCATTCTTGCAACGCTAGACATAAATGACTTCATCTTAAAGTTAATGGAGGAGGAACTACGGATGAAGTACAAGTTGAAGAAAGGATCCTACATTCAGAATCCTTCACTCTACAACTCAATTCCCACTCCAGTTGTTTCAAGAGCACCATTAGAAACAGCATTCGCGTCTAGTTCATCTGCTCCTTCCCAAACCACTGCTTCTGGACCAAAAATGTTAGGTTCATCTGGGACCCAATACATAGTACCTGAAGCCAATACTACGAAGTTGAAGACGAGAATCTTAAAATTATCATAGTGGAAGTGGCTAAGGAGCATATGGATCTTCTAGCAACAGTGGTACAATCCTATGATGGTTTAGTTGCTGAGAAGATTGGAAATTGTCACCTTGCAAATGAAGATTACGAGCAAGTTGATGAGAACGAGCTAGAGAGAATGGACATAATGTGGGCTCTAGCAAGTGCAGTCAGAAGAGCTAAAAAATTTGTCAAGTAGAGGGGGCAGAATCTAGTAGCCACGAAAGATACGACTTTTGGTTTCGACAAAACCAAAGTCACGTGCTTCAACTGTGGTGAAAAGCGGCATTTTAAACGTGAATGTGTAAAGCCCAAGAAAATAGGAAATGAAAACCCATTTCCTACATTCACCCATCAAGACAAGGACGTGATTGGAGCTGCTATTTCAAGCAAAGAAACTGTTAAGATCAGTGATCTAAGTTTGATCAATTAGAGTAGATTGCAGCGGAAATTCGAACAATGAATTATACAATTTAGCAAGAACTCAATTGATATTCAATAGAAAAGCACACGGTTATAGAGAGAGAGAGAATTCTGCAAAAGGAATATTTCATTCAAATACTTTTGTGGTGGCTGAATGTCACACATTACAATTAGGTCAACATTCCTTATATAAGGAATGTGACGTCTGCTGATGTCACTTGATAGTGACATCTAACAGAATTATACAAACAACTGAAACTATGCAAACTACTAAGAATGTTCTCAACAACTGATCACATCTCAGAGAATGCTAAGTACAAGAACATAAAACTACTGAACTAAAATTACTGAAACTATAAACTACAGAAACTATAAACTGCTGAAAAGGTAAATTACAAGTACTGAAAAGGAAAACCATCACAACTACTGAAGTTAATAACTTCAGCTGTTGTGACAACTACTGAAGTTAATAACTTCAGCTGTTGTGACAACTACTGATCACTATGGTCTTCAGTCTTTGTTCTTCGAACGTTGTCTTCAGTACTTTACTTTCAGACTTTGTCTTCAGTCGAAATCTTCAGATCTTGTCTTCAGACTTTGTCTTCAGACCTTGTAATCAGCTGATGTCTTCAGCTGTTGTGATCTTCTTCAGCAGTTGTAATGTCTGTGGGACTTAGAGGTTTTTCTGATCAGGCTCATGGTTCTTTTGGTCCAACAGAAACAAAGGCTCTAATTGCT
The DNA here is from genome assembly GCA_025506515.1 of Flaveria trinervia. NCBI lineage: Eukaryota > Viridiplantae > Streptophyta > Magnoliopsida > Asterales > Asteraceae > Flaveria > Flaveria trinervia. Next base: position 28,050,069 of record CM046442.1, on the reverse strand, counting down.
TAAGGTGTTGAAGGGCAAGACTGGTCATTCCACTTTGTTTCTCCTGGAGAATCAAATATAGCCTTTGTAACATCCACCAGTTTTCAAATTATAATTCGAACTCGTTTTGTTGATTATATATATCAAGCACATCATTTAAACTACTTCTTTCATTTTAGTGGTTTTTAAAACGATAATGTATTATTTAACTAACTTTGTAAAATTGGTAATTTAAAATTTACATTAATCTTCTATTTAATAAGTTTATAAACTTATTAGATTTTATAAATATCATATACGAAGTTTAAATTATTATAAAAATAAATATTAGACTGTAAAATTCCTGTGGAATTTATGAAGATGAGTATATATATATAAAGATTATTTCTTTTAACCACCGTAATAATTTAATAATTAATATAGAACAAGATTAATAATGTTTATAATATTTTATAAATAAAAAATGGATTAATCATTTAAAAGTGGGTTTTATAGATTACAATTTAAACTCTATACTTTATAAAACCCAACTTTTAATTGATTAATCCATTATTTATTTATAAAATATTATAAACATTATTAATCTTGTTATATATTAATTATTAAATTATTAAGGTGGTTAAAATAAATAATCTTTATATATATACTCATCTTCATAAATTCTATAGGAATTTTAAAGTCTAATATTTATTTTTATAATAACTAAAACTTCATGTATGATATTTTTAAAATCTCATAAGTTTATAATCTTATTAAATAGAAGATTAAATGTAAATTTTAAAGTTTTTAAAACCTTAAAAATTAGTTTAATGATTTCTGAAATGTTTTAGTTACAAATAAATGCTTTATAAAAGATAAAAAAGATTATTGGAAACATTAGTAATTATTTTATGTAATTTAAATGTTATAAACCTATTATGGTTCAAATGTGGATTATTCTAAAACGTTATAAATCTATATGTTAAATGTACAATTATTCAAATAGTTATTTAATGATTAATTATTCATTTATTCATTTAATCATGTCATATATAATTAGTTAATAACATTATATCTTAAACTTTATGTAACACCCGGTTATTTTTTTAAAGAAGGGTAGGAAATGAGGAATAAAAGAAGGAAATGCAATTAAACCCAAGATGAGGGGTTAAAAGTATCAAAAGGAAAAAATCTTTCAAAAGTTGGTGTAAAGGTGGGCATGGCCGCCCACCCTCCCTTCACACCAATTTTCATTCGGTTAGAGAGAGAGAGAAAGAGCAGAAACTCTCGGTTGAAGAAGAAGAAGAAGGTCAAATTTAAGGTATAAATTCGTGGTTTTTAAGCGTTTGTGTTGAGTTTTGGTCTCGGGTTTATGATTATATGTTTTTGTGTGTTCGGGTGTGTGTGTTTTGTGGGGTTTTTAGTTGTTTGAACTCATTTGCAAAAGAGTTAGAAGGAAAATACACCCAAGTTGCATCGGGTGAGTTTCTAGACCCTGATTTCTACTTGTTTTAAACTCTTTGGGGCTAAAAATGTATTAAAACGGTTTTACCATGTTTATGTATGTATACCCGTATATATTATGCATGTTGGATGATGATGCTTAGATGCTTATAGGTTGTTCATGTTTAGAATATCCTTGGCAAGCTTAAAACAGATGGGTTTGATGATTGCGTTTGAAAACATCCTAGAAACATGTTGTACAGAAGGTTCATGCGCCTAGATAAGGCTCATGCGCCTGGTAATGCCTTAGATTTATTTAAGTGTAATTCATGCGCCTGAACAGTGGTCCATACGCCTAGAAATATTAGTCGGATGACTAAGTGTAGGGCCATGGGCCCCAATAGTGCCGATGCGCCCAAGTGGCCCATGCGCCTAAGTGTCCATGCGACTGAATGGTCCATAAGCCTAAATTCATACGCCTGAATAGTACCCATGCGCCTAGAATTAGGGTGGAATGATTAAGTGTCCAGACGTCTAGGATCCCATGCGCCTAGGCACTCACGCACCTGCATAGTGTCCATGCGCCTGCATAGTGCCCATGCATCTAAGGACTTAGATTATTTTTTGATTTTTGGTGAAAAGTGTAATGTAGGCTTTGACTTGGGAGGTTCCTGGGGGCTATGTAAGTTGACTTTTTGAAGTCATAATTATTGTAATCAGTGAGGTATGATGGGATGTATGATTGGGGATTATGTACGATTGTATGGTATGTTCCTTATGATGATATATGTTTATCTTTCTTATGGCTTTACATGTCATCTAAATGAATGAACGAATGAAGTATTATGTAACGTAATGTGAAAGATAATGAAAGAGGAACACGAAGTAAGAATGCATGCATTTTTGAATAACGAATGAACGAAGGAAAGGCTTGCAAGCACATATATGAGGTGAGCAACCCAGTTGTTGCAACAGACTCAAACAGCGTGCTATCGTGAAGTTTCCATGAGGTGAGCAACCCTATGGTTGCAACAGACTTGGGTAGCGTGCTATCGTTGAAATTGGCAATTGAGGTGAGCAACCCTATGGTTGCAACAGACTCGGATAGCGAGCTACCGTGAAGTTGCCATGAGGTGAGCGACCCTGTGATTGCAACAGACTCGGATAGCATGCTATCGTTGAATTTGGCGATTGGGGTGAGCAACCCTATTATTGCAACAGACTCACATAGCGTGCGAATAGTTGTGATTGTTAATCAGGTGAGCGACCCTGTTGTCACAACAGACTCAAAAGGACGAACGTATAAAATGAACGAGGTTAACCAATGTAATGGAAGATAATATTTATATTATCAAAGTGTACGTATGATGTATGATCATGAATGAATGTAAGCCCAATATGATTTGAAAGAAGTAAAGAATGGTTTTAGCGATTAAAATGTATGTTTTTTATAAACTAGAACTCACTCAGCGATGCTGACTTTTATACATTTTCTGTTGGTAGGTAAACGTTGCTGAGGATGGTACGAGGCGGCTACTCAGCTCTTTTGGATGGAATTCTTTTGTTAATGTTTTTGCATTGTAATGCGAACGAATGATGTTTTGAAATGAACGCTTGTATTAACTTGCCAAAGCATTTGTAATGATATGAAAAGTTATTTGTTTTATGTTTCCGCTGCAATATTTTCATAATGCAAATGTAATTATATGTTTTCTGTGCGATGAGGATCCAACTGTAAGCGTCCCGGGAACGGGGCCTTAGAAGTTGGTATCAGAGCCAAAGTTTAAGTGAAATGGGTAAATTTTCAAAATAAACCTTAACTTAAACTCAGAAAAGGATGGAATGGGAATGGGATGCCAATCAGAGTAGTTGCGTGCCATTAGGTATTTTCGTAAAGTTAACCGGTTTTATGTGCGCATGGTATGTGGTTATGTGTTGTATGTAGGCTTAAATACTGACGTGGTCAGGACAGGTAATGCTTGGGGTATGAATAGTAAAGTAAGTGGCTAATCACAACTGGCCACTATAATTAGGAACTGACTATACTTAACATAAACTGAGTTGTTCCCTTGAATGACCGTGTTGGTGTTTGAATCTTTTAGTGTGCATATGATGGCCGGTGGTAGATCTTCAAAAGCCTCTCGTGGTGGAGGTCACGATGCTCCTCCACGAACCAAGAGAGGGAGACCCAAAGTTAAGAAGGTAGTTCATGAAGAACCAGAGACCCCTCATCCGGAAGGTGGCGACGAGAGTGCCAATGTGAGAGCCTCAGTAAAGGAGGCTGTGGTGGAGGAAGTTCATCAGGTCATGTAGACGATTCTACCGTCCGTGGTGACCGAAGTGATCAAGGCAGTAAGGGAAGGGGAAATTAAGGAGAGAAACAGGTCCTCGGGAGGACGGGAGCAACCAGAGCCGGAAAGGGTTCTCTCTGATGATGAGGAGGAGGAAGAAGAAGAGCCTGGGCTGGAGGCGGCACGAGGCTGTAACTACGGGGCATTTATGAGATGCAAGCCCCCTGCTTTTGATGGAAATGGCACTGATGCAGCTGCTCACCGGTGGGTGAGGGAAATATAGGTTGTTCTTGACATCAGTGAGTGCCGTGAAGACCAAAAGGTGAAGTTCGTACCCACTCTTTCGTGGACTCAGCTTTGTGCTGGTGGGACAACATTGTCCAAGCCGAGGGTAGCAGGGCCATTGGGATAATAAGATGGCCTAAACTGAAGAAGTTAGTGATTGAGGAATTTTGTCCTCACAGAGAGATGGATAAGGTAGAAAGAGAGTTCCTGTAGCTGGAGGCGAGAACGATGACACACCAGCAGTACACCACAAAATTTTAAGGAAATGGCGCAACTGGTGCCAGATCAAGTGACACCATCATCATGAAAGATTAGGAGATACATCCAGGGGTTGTCGGTGAATATCCGTAGGCATATATCACCGCTCGGCGAGCACTTTTAGGTCGGCGGTTGATTTGGCTGGTAGATTATATGATGAGTGCGAGGTGATTGTGGCTGAGGTGAATAAGAAGGGTGGTGGTGACGGGAACTGGAATGGGAAACGGTTTGGACGTGGTCGAACTGCTCCAAACAATAAGGTGGCGAAGGTTGGTGACCGACGTGTGGTCACAACTGGTGTAGGGTTGAAGAAGTGTGATAAATGCGGGAAGGAGCATCGGGAGAATGCAAATGGGGATCAAACAGCTACTTCAAGTGTGGAAAGCTGGCCATATGGCTAGAGATTGTGGGGTTGGCAGGTGTTACAACTGTGGGGAGAATGGTCATCTGAGCAGAGATTGTAAGAAGCCAAGGGCGGATAGTTCAGGAGCGAAGAACGCTGGAAGAGAAAGGCAGAAGGCAAGCACCCGAGCTTTCACGATGACTCGATAGGAGGCTAGGACAGACCCCGACGTGGTGTCAGGTATGTTTCTAGTAAACCAAACTCTTGCATCTGTGTTGTTTGATTCTGGTGCTAGTAAGAGTTTCATTTCTGCTGCCTTTTGTGCTAAGTTTCCCCTTAAGAGTAGATGTATTAATGAGGCCTTCGAGGTAGAAACTACCATAGGTAAGTCTACAAGGATTTCTGAGGTGATAGAAGGTTATGACATAGAACTAGATGGTCATAAGTTTCCTGTTCGACCATTCATGATGACCTTAGGCGGCTTTGATGTAGTCCTAGGAATGGATTGGTTGGCGGACTACGAAGCGAATATTGTGTGTCGCAAGAAGATGATCCGATTGACAGCACCCGACGGGAATAAGGTGACGGTTTATGGGGATCGAGTCACGACGATCCTGAAAGTGATTTCGATGGCGGTGGCGGGAAAGTGCATGAGGCGTGGATGTAGTGCCTACTTGGCCTACGTAAAGGATATGGACGCGCCAACATCACAACTATCTTATGTACCAGTTGTGTGTGACTTTCCGGATGTGTTTCCAGAAGATTTACCAGGTGTGCCACCGGACCGTGAGGTTGAGTTTCGGATTGACGTGATACCAAGTGCCCAACCGGTAGCGAAGGCACCGTATCGGTTGGCTCCGACTGAAATGAAAGAGTTAATGGAGCAGTTGCAAGAGCTGCTGGATAAGGGGTTCATTAGACCAAGTATCTCTTCTTGGGGTGCTCCGGTCTTATTTGTGAAGAAGAAAGATGGTAGCATGAGGATGTGTATAGACTACCGTGAGTTGAATAAGCTGACAGTGAAGAATCGGTACCCCTTACCAAGAATTGATGATCTGTTTGATCAGCTCCAGGGTGCCAGTTGGTTTTCAAGGATAGACCTTCGATCTGGCTACCATCAGTTGAAAGTAAAGGTGCAGGATATTCCTAAGACAGCTTTTCGCACGTGATATGGTCACTACGAGTTTCTTGTCATGTCTTTCGATTTGACCAATGCGCCAGCTGCTTTTATGGATTTGATGAATCGTGTGTGTCGGCTGATGCTGGATAAATTAGTGATTTTCTTTATTGATGATATCCTAATTTATTCGAAGAGCGAGAATGAGCATGCTGGTCATATCGGGAGGTTTTGGAGACGTTGAGAAAGGAGAAGCTGTACTCCAAGTTCTCCAAATGCATATTTTGGTTGCGTGAAGTTCAGTTCTTGGGTCATGTGGTGAATCCTGATGGAATCATGGTGGACCCGACAAAGGTGGAGGCGGTTGTGCAATCTAAGACATTGAAGGCGCCATCCGAGATTCGTAGCTTCTTGGGTTTGGCGGGCTACTATAGAAGAGTCATTCAAAACATTTCCAATATCGCTTCTCCACTGACTAAGTTGACCCAAAAAGATGTAAGGTTTATATGGGGTCAGGCTCAAGAGAAGGCGTTTGAAGAATTGAAGGCGAGATTGACTTAAGCTCCTCTTCTGTCATTACTCGATGGAAGCGAAGATCTGGTGGTCTATTCTGATGCTTCCTACTCAGGATTGGGGTGTGTGTTAATGTAGAGAGGGAAGGTTATAGCTTATGCATCCTGACAGTTGAAGGTTCATGAGGTCAATTATCCTACTCATGAATTGGAGCTAGTAGCCGTGGTCTTTGCACTGAAGATTTGGAGGCACTATCTGTACGGGACGAAGTGCACCATATTCACTGACCACAAGAGCTTGAAGTACTTCTTCGAACAGAAGGATCTGAACATGAGGCAGAGACGATGGTTGGAGCTTATAAAGGATTATGATTGCGAGATCCATTACCATCCGGGCAAAGCCAACGTGGTGGCTGATGCCCTTAGCCGAAAGGAGAGGCCCGAGCCGATTTGGGTGAAAGCATACCAACTAATCATGACGTCTAATGTAATGAAGCAAGTCAAGGAGTCTCAAGATGAGGCATTGAAAGAAGATCATCTAAACTCTAAAAGAATGAGAGGTCTGGCTGGGGAACTGGGTGAAAACACACTCTGTGTTTAAAACCCGATTTAGACGTGTGTGGATCCCTCGTTTTGGGGATCTACGCATGAAGATCATGAATTAAGCTCACAAGACGCGATATTCCATTCATCCTAGTGCCACGAAAATGTATCAGGATAAGAAGAAAGATTATTGGTGGCCGGGTATGAAGCGCGATGTGGTAGGGTATGTGAGTAAGTGCCTTACTTGTTTGCAAGTGAAGGCTGAGCATCAAAAGCCGTATGGGAAGAACCAACCTTGGATATACCGGAATGGAAGTGGGAGCACATCACCATGGATTTCATTATGAAGGTGTCGCGTACTCCGAAAGGGTATGATGCCATATGGGTGATTGTCGACCGTCTGACGAAGAGTGCTCACTTCTTACCGATCCGCAAGACATATTCATCCGAGAGGTTGCGGATCTATTCATTAAAGAGATTGTGACTGATCATGGTGTGTCGGTGTCTATCGTGTCTGACCGCGACACCCGGTTCACATCCAAATTCTGGAAGAGATTCCACGACGCCATGGGGAGGAGGTTACATATTAGCACGGCTTATCATCCCCAAACTGATGGTCAGTCAGAAAGGACCATTCAGACACTGGAAGACATGCTTCGGGCATGTGTGACTGATTATAGGGGAATTTGGGATGACCACTTACCGTTAGCTGAATTCTCGTACAACGACAGTTATCATGCCAGTGTTGGCATGCCACCATACGAGATGCTATACGGTAGAAGATGTAGACGCTCGTATGTTAGGGAGACATTGGGCAGAAAGAATTGGGAGGTGTCGAGGTGATCAAGGCTACGACTGAGATGCTAGAAAATATTAAAGCCTTTATGAAGGCAGCCAAAGATAGACAGAAGTCGTATGCGATAAACAACGCAGATCGATTGAGTTCCAGGTGGGTGACCGGGTTATGTTGAAGGTTCCACTATGGAAGGGTATCATCCGATTCCGTAAATGAGGTAAGCTAAGCCCGAGATACGTAAGACCTTTCCGAATCATTGCTCGAGTAGGATAGGTGGCCTATAGATTGGAGCTACCATGTGAGTTAAGTGGAATTCACCCGACATTCCATGTATCTCATCTGAGAAGTGCTTAGCTGATGAAAACATGATTGTTCCACTGGGGATATTGAAGTAGACGAAAGGCTCAATTATATGGAGCAACCAGTGGCAATCATCGATAGAAAAGAGAAGAGGCTGAGAAATGAAGCGGTTCCTTTTGTGCGTGTACAGTGGAAGCATAGGAAGGGATCCGAATCTACATAGGAGACCAAGGAAGAGATGAGGCAGCATTATCCTCATGTGTCGAGGAATAATAGGTTTCGGGGACGAAACCCATATAAGGGGGGTGGACTTGTAACACCCGGTTATTTTTTTAAAGAAGGGTAGGAAATGAGGAAGAAAAGAAGGAAATGCAATTAACCCAAGATGAGGGGTTAAAAGTGTCAAAAGGACAAAAGGTTCATGCGCCTAGATAGGCTCATGCGCCTGGTAATGCCTTAGATTTATTTAAGTGTAATTCATGCACCTGAACAGTGGTCCATGCGCCTAGAAATATTAGTCGGATGACAAAGTGTTGGGCCATGTGCCCCAATAGCGCCCATGCGCCCAAGTGGCCCATGCGCCTAAGTGTCCATGCGATTGAATGGTCCATACGCCTAAATTCATGCGCCTGAATAGTACCCATGCGCCTAAATTGGGCTGGAATTGACTAAGTGTCCAGACGTTCAGGATTCCCATGCGCCTAGGCACTCATGCGCCTGCATAGTGCCCATGCGTCTAAGGACTTAGATTATTTCTGATTTTTGGGGAAAAGTGTAATGTAGGCTTTGACTTGGGAGGTTCCCGGGGCTATATAAGTTGACTTTTTAAAGTCATAATTGTTGTGATGAGTGAGGTATGATGGGATGTATGATTGGGGATTATGTACGATTGTATGGTATGTTCCTTATGATGATATATGTTTATCTTTCTTATGGCTTTACGTGTCATGTAAATGAATGAACGAATGAAGTATTATGTAACGTCATGTGAAAGATAATGAAAGAGGAACACGAAGTAAGAATGCATGCATTTTTGAATGACGAATGAACGAAGGAAAGGCTTGCAAGCACATATATGAGGTGAGCAACCCAATTGTTGCAACAGACTCGAACAACGTGCTATCATGAAGTTGCCATGAGGTGAGCAACCCTATGGTTGCAACAGACTCGGTAGCATGCTATCGTTGAAATTGGCAATTGGGGTGAGCAACCCTATGGTTGCAACAGACTCGGATAGTGAGCTATCGTGAAGTTGCCCTGAGGTGAGCGACCCTATGGTTGCAACAGACTCGGATAGTGTGCTATCATTGAAATTGGCAATTGGGTTTAGCAACCCTATGGTTGCAACAGACTTGGATAGTGTGCAAATAGTTGTGATGTTAATGAGGTGAGCGACCCTGTTTTCGCAACAAACTCGAAAGGACGAACGTATAAAATGAACGAGGTTAACGAATGTAATGGAAGATAATAATATATTATCAAAGTATATGTATGATGTATGATCACGAATGAATGTAAGCACAATATGATTTGAAAGAAAGTAAAGAACAGTTTTAACGATTGAAATGTATGTTTTATTATAAAACTAGAACTCACTCAGCGACACTGACTTTTATACATTTTCCGTTGGCAGGTAAACGTTGCTGAGGATTGTACGAGACGGCTACTTAGCTCTTTTGGATGGCATTCTTTTGTTAATGTTATTGCATTGTAATGCGAACGAATGATGTTTTGAAATGAACGCTTGTATTAACTTGCAAAAGCTGATAGGATCAAATGAAATATCTGTGATGTTTTGTAACACAATTCAATGAAATTCACACAAAGTAATCAAATCAAAACAAGATATCAATAAAATTCAAGTTTTCATTCATATCAAGCTAAGACAATTACAAGTATGAAAAGCAGATTCGAATATCTTGTGTATTCGTTACTATCTACCTGCAAATCTAAGCTATTTATACTGAGAACACAAAGTAAAGGAACTAACAAATTACAGAAATAGTCCATATACTATTACAAAATATCAAAAGACAAATAAAGACCACATGTTAATCTTTCTTAGAGCACTTAACAATACTCCCCTAAGATTGACATGGTCTTCAGTCTTCAAAATCTTCAAGCTTGACTGCTAACTTTATCTTCAATTCTATCTTCAGCCTTTACTTCATCATTCAAGAAATCTGTTGGTTCTTCTTTGACTTTGAACATTGGCTTCTGTTTGTACATATCTAACTCTTTCAAAGCTTTTGATATAGCAGACTTGAATTTACTTGCAAGAATGCGTTGTTCTGGTTTAGCTTCATTTGTTTTAATCTCCATCTTGTCCATTCTTTCCAATGTATCTTTTGAAAGACATGATATATCAATGTTAGCATATAACTCAATAGGTTTGTTACTTTCCTTTGAGTACACTTCTAAGACCCCTTTCCTTGATATTCTCATGAATTCAATATCTTTAATATATTTCTTAACAATGTTGGCATACGCAAGCGCTTTTCTCAAAGAAATCCTTTCCATAGCAGCATTCATCATATTGATAATAGAAATGAAATATTTCTTGTCTTGCTCAACCATTTCAGGAGAAACTTTCTCAAATTTTTGTACTGACAAAAATGAGATATAACTTGGATGTAACAGTTTTAGCTCAAAAACTCCAAATAAAGTAATCATGTCCTCATCCCATCTTTCTAGATTTCGAACTAACTTCAGCTCAAATGTCTCAGTGTTATAAAACCATCTGAGAATTGGCTTTGAGTTTTGATTACCGTCAATCACTTTTAGTCCAGGAGTTGTAACTTTTTTAAAATATTTATCACAGAATTCTATCAATGAATGTTCTTCTTCTGATTGAACTCCCTTAAGTTTCTTGTTTTCTTCAATGTAACAAAATACTCCTTGTCTTCTTGATCACATCTTGTGTTAAGAAAATTACTTAATCTATCCAATCCACATCTTAATAATTCCACAAACATCTTCCCACGCTTTGAATCAGTATGATTGATCAGAGGTAATCTATTAAGCTCTTTTAAGTCTTGCACAGGAAGTTTTATGATACTGGAGTAAAAATGATAAACATCACATACAGCATTTACTCTCTTTATCAAGAAGGCATCAAACACTTCATCATACTTCCATGCAATGATCTTTACTTGGTTTGTAAAATCTGGAACAATCATTGCATTCAATAGTTCAGCAACTGATTGTCCTTTTTGCAATATATTTCTTACCAAATCTCCAGTTGTTCTTGAACTATCGAGAATATGCCTTTCATCAGTTGATGCTTTATAAGTCTGTCTTTCTGGATCAGCAAACATTTCCATTAATTCTTTTCTATGAGCATGAGCATCATCAAATCTTGTCATTTGTTTTAGTTCCTGAGGTTGTAACATTCTTGTTCTTTTTGTTATCTCAAGATACTGAGGGTTTTCTGTATCAAGCACTATCATTTTCTTCATTTGTTTCTCAGTTTCTTGAAAGCTTCTTACAAGATTTCTCAGAGATACAGATTGTAATCTCTTCAGCTTCCTCCAAGGGTAATTTCTAGCTTGCAACCATGATCTAAGAGCGGGAATACTCATATCATTAGGATCAGGATGGTGCAGCTCAGAACTAGACAGTTCTTTTACATTTATAACCTCCTTTGTTCTTATCCATTCACCATGCTCAACCACTATCTCATTTGGATCTATTGAAGCAACTGACTCAGCATAGATGCATTTCTCGTATTCATCATTAATTTGAGAAACAGTCAGTCCATCCAAATACACTCGATTGTATTTCATGTTCACAAGATAGTTATATTTTTCTTCAAAATCCGGTGGTACTTCATCTTGTTCTTGTATACGTTCTTGTGAAGAGAAATGTGACACAAATTCAGCTTCATCAATATCTTCATTCTCAAGAACTTCATCATACCAATCATCATTATATATTTCTTCAATGTCATCTAAAGCATCAATCTGTTCTTGAACATTTTGCTCTTCAACAATTCTTCAGTTCTTTGAAATTTAGACGAGGATTCGGTTTGATCAACATCTTCTAATTTATTTACTTTCTGTTTGCCTTTTCTTTGCTCAAGATTTTCTTCAATATGCACCTCAGTACTAATCACATGTACTGGAGATATAGTTTTTTGAGCTTCTCTTTCCTTTATCAATTTAGCTTTAAGATTTTCATTTTCTTCAGATAACTTCTTGAATTTCTCCTCAAGACTATCATAATCTTTAATCATAACTTCAAAGTTCTTTATCACATCTTCTTATCTTGGGCAAAACTAACAATCTTTTCATCTTTTAACACATTTTCTTTAGACAACTTTAAATTTTCATCTTTGAGCTTTTGAATTTCTTTTTCACAAAAACTGATTATCTCTTTCATTCTTTCATTTTCAACTTTCAACTCTTCAATCTCTTTTTCTTGTTTACATTTTCTTCTTTCAGTCTTTCAATCTCATCAACTTCAACTATTCCTCTGTTTGTATAGACACATTGTGTGACATACAACAGGGATTTCTTCTGCTCCTTCATTTGTATCAATTTCAAATATTGATTGAATGAAATATCATTGATAAAATCAGAATCAAATGTTTGATTTTGAGAATTTCTTTCTGTTACAGCTTTCTCAACATTTTCTTCAATCATAGCATGTGGCTCATTTTCAGTATCTTCAACATTCCTTTCTTTCCTTCTTGATTTACTTCAGTGATATCATTATTGTCATCATCATCATCATCACTTTCTTCACTTGATGAAACTTCAGACATATCATCATCACTTTCTTCATCAACTTCTACATCTTCAATCAGATCATTTGGATCTATTGGTTCTTCTTCAGTTAGATAGATGTGTGGCTGAGTAATATCAACTTCATCCATTGATACATTCCTGATATAATCAAAAACTGGAATGTTTTGAGCACCAGTGATCATTGCCAGTCTTTTGTACACACTCTCTGACATGTGCTCTAGCTGAATCTTATCACCAATAACTTCTTCAGCATACAAATCTGGATTTGCATCATTAATGAGAAGTTGAAGAAATCTTGGGTACATCAGATACTTATGCCTTACTCCTCTTTCCAGATTAAAAATGAATCCATTCATTATCCACTTAGCCATATTAAATCTTCTGTTTATGGATAAGGCTACAATTGGAGATGCAATGTCAATAGGGAATGAATCCTAACCCGCACTTCTTTTTGACATGCAATGTTGAAAGATATAGCATAAAAGCTTCCAATGCTTAAATACACGAGCTCTGAAAAATGTTTCTTAGGGAAATGATCAGGATGACCCATCTGTAGAAAAACTTCTCTACACTCATTAAATGTATATTCAGATAAATCTTCAGGATCATTATCTCCCAGTCTTAAAGCTTGTCTAATTGCTTCTTAAGAAACTTCAAGCATTCTTTCTGAAGTGATAAAGGCTCTTAAGACTTTATTTCCTTGATCATCTCTTTCAACTTGAGCAGTTCTCCAGAATTTTTTAATCATTCTTCTATTTATCATGGGCCTTGCACACATGGCATACACATTTTGTTCTTAGTAAGAATCTGATAATATCTTCATATCCTGTAGCTTCTCTGTTTTCGTCATCTAAGAAAGCAGCTACATTGTGTTTTGGCTCAAATTTTAATTCTGCCATCTGCAAAACACAACAAAAGAATTATGAGAACATTGAATATTGATTTAATGAAATTTATTTCTATATATGACTTTTAATTTTTTTTAACCTTTGAATTTGACCTTTTTATTTTTACTTTTATTTGTACTATTGAATTAAGATTTCAATTTGTATTACTATTGAATTTGTATTATTTGACTTTTGAAATTTATCTTAATTCATTTTGAATTAATTATTTAACATTTCAATTTTGATTTAATTTTATTTTTTTAGTTCAAAAATTGATTGTATGTTCATCTTCTTCTTCGACTATGCAAAGTCGACTGATTTCATTATAAAAAAAATTCACTTAAATATCAAAACAATACATCAACAGACTCGCAAATGTGTTCTCATCACTAATCCAGTATCAATTCTTGATATAATACTTATTTGATCTGTTTAAACTTGGATTATATAGGTTCGAACGCCCAAATAGCATTCAACCGTCTCTTACAAATCACTGATTTAATCCAAAATTTATGTATTTGAATCACAAACTTACGTTTATATATTCAAATGCAATGTATACTCAAAGGATTTGATTGATTTCAGATGAAATAAGGTTGTGTTTATGCTCGACAGACGTAGTTCAAGGGTTTTGGTTCTGAGAATTTTGAAGTGTGAATGAAAAATACGCATAAGTGTTCAATATATATAAGTGAAATTTTAGGCGCATGAGCCCTGTTCGGACGTATGGTCCCTGTTTGGGCGTATGAAAACCTAGAATTCACTTATTTTGTTAGACGCATGAGCACTGTTGTGCCTTTTAAGTCAGACGCATGAGAACTGTTTAGACGCATAAGCACTGTTTAGGCGCTTTTGCACTGTTCAGTCGCATGGACTTTGTAAAACGTCTAACACTTAAAATTTTGAAACTATGCAGACGCATGAGACATCACATACGTCTAACACACTATTTAGACACATGGGATTATCACAAACGCTCAACCCTTGTTATTTTCAGATGTATTACAACTGTTTGATGCATGGGAATGAATCAAACATTTGTATAATCCTGAAAATTTCATCATGCCCCTATTGAGGCGCATGTGCACTGTTTAGGTGCATGAGTTGAATTTCATGATTTAAACACTTGTGATTTCCAATTTCTTCACTTTCACACTTTAACCATTTAGATCCCCAAATTTTGAACTTTTTGCATTTTGCACTTTCAATTTAAAAAAAAAAATTGTTTATTTTTTTTTATTTTATTTCTTTTTGAATTTCTTTTGTCCCTTCATTTTAGTCTCAACATAAAATCAAATATCATCTAATTTTCAACTTAAAAATCATTTATTTGCAAAGATTATGTATATTCATATTGTAATTTTCAAACACATTCTTTTCAGTTTACACAAATACTTTGAACATAAAGCATCATCCTTTCAATTCAACATTTCAAATTTGATTATGATTATTGAATATTTTCTGAGAACAACTCTTTCATTTATTACTCCCCCTAAACTTTTAAGTTTGAAAAACTTATAAGTTTCTTATGAAAGAGAATAAGATCACACAACACATTGTGACATTGCCTTCACACACAAAGACATGCATAAAAGGAAAATGAATATAGAATTAAAATCTAAAAATTAAACATAGAATAAATGTCTGCAGAGAGATCATATTAATGAAGATCAGCACATTAAAATAAAATAAATATGGAGAGTCATAGACAATGAATAAATCCTGATCAAGTGTGTTCCAGGTCAGTGATGTCACAGCAAAGGAGACACAAGATCTAAGGACAGACAATGAGTGTTTTTGACACAACTATTAACTCACTTACTTTTCAATTCTTGGATTGATTAGTGTTGATTTAGATATGACATGATAATACAAAGACTAAGAGAATTCAACTATCATCATGAAATGTAAGAAAGAACACATGCTCAACTTATTACCTGAAACATAGATATCACCAGAGTTCATGTTACTTAGTTAATAGAGTATGATCATGGATAACCATTTGATCAGCTCTGACTATTCATTTGAATAGGTTGTGCACATTGGCATCTCTTTGCATCAAAAAGAGAATCCAGGTCTGTAATGACTTACAACAAAGGATATCTCAGTACTTCAGGTCTATGATGACTCATAACAGAGAAGTGAAATGATGCTTTGTAATAGATCTCATGATTCACATAGTTTCAACAGGCGTGAGAGATGTATCTTAACAAACATTCATTATGATAAGCTAAAGAAACTCAAAAGTACTCAGATGAATACACACAACCATGTATGTTTAGTTTGATCACAAGAATTTACTTTTTCAGTATAATAGTCAGATATTGTCTACACATCATATCTGATCATGTCTAGACTTTATTAATGAGTGAAGTATGCAACTGATCTCACTAAGGTACTATCATTTCTCACATGTTGCAGAACATAATCCTTTCTAAAAGAAAAACTCTATTTTTGTATTTTTATATATATAGTTTTGAATTTGATTTTTCTATGAAAAACATAAATTCACACACACACAAAATATAAACAGGCAATTAACAATGAGAGTATCACTTATTATGATCTTTTGATCTAGGAAGATCACATATGATTTATAAGACCAATTGATTCTACTAAATACTCAAACCGTCCTGGTAGGAAGGCTTTAGTAAATAGATCTGCCAATTGTTTTTCCGTTGCAATTTGAATCAATATGATTAATCCTTTTTCAGAGTTATCTCTAAGAAAATAATATCGAATTTCGATATGTTTTGTTTTTGAGTGTTGAACAGGATTAGCTATTATGAACATAGCAGTTGTGTTATCAATATAGATTGGTGTTTTAAGAAAGTTGAATCCATAATCTAGTAATTGATTTTGCAACCAAAGTATTTGAGAACATCCTGCTGAGGCAGCAATGTACTCAGCTTCTGCAGTTGAAACAGAGACATTTGTTTGTTTCTTGCATTGCCATGAGACTAATCTGGGACCAAGAAATTGACACCCACCCGAAGTAGACTTTCTATCTTGACAACATCCACCATAATCACTATCAGTATATCCATATATTCAAAATTTCCCGCGTAAGGATACCAAAGCCCTAAGGCTGGTTTACCTTTGAGATACCTGAATATTCTTTTGACAGCAATTAAGTGAGATTCTTTCGGGTCTGATTGATACCTGGCACATACACAAACAGCATACATAATGTCTGGTCTAGATGCAGTAAGATACATCAAAGATCCAATCATTGATCTGTATAACGTTTGGTCAATAGATTTTCCTTTTGGATCAGGTTCAATCTTGGTGTTAACATCTGCTAGAGTTCGTATGGACTGACAGTCTTGCAACTTAAATTTCTTTAAGATCTTGTCAACAAACTTTTCTTGATTGATGAAGATTCCATCTATAGTTTGCTTGACTTGAAGTCCAAGAAAGAAATTAATCTCTCCCGTAAAACTCATTTGAAATCGAGATTTCATTATTTCTTCAAATTCATTGCACAATTTTGGACATGTAGAACCAAATATGATATCATCAACATACACTTGTACACATAAAAGATCATTATTATCCTTCTTTATGAATAAAGTTGGATCAATTTTCCCTCGTGTGTATCCATGTTGGATTAAGTGTTGTGATAACGTCTCATACCAAATTCTAGGGGCTTGATGAAGTCCATATAAAGCTTTACTCAGTTTATATACTCGATGTGGAAATTGTGCATCCTCAAAGCCTGGAGGTTGCTTCACAAATACATCATTAGTAATTGGACCATATAAAAATGCACCCTTTACATCCATTTGATACACCTTAAATTTCATGAATGAAGCATAAGCCAGAAAAACTCGAATAGATTCAAGTCTTGCAACTGGTGCAAACACTTCATCATAATCTATACCTTCTTCTTGTGTGTATCCTTGTGCAACAAGTCTTGCTTTGTTCCTTATTACAACACCACGATCATCAGTCTTATTTCTAAATAACCATTTCGTGTCAATTACATTTTCTCCTTTAGGTAGATCCACCAAATTCCACACTTCTTGTTTGCGGAATTGAAGTAATTCTTCTTGCATGGCTTCTATCCAACCATTGTCCTTTAATGCTTCGGTAACATTTTTAGGAACAATTTGAGAAAGAAAACAAGAGTATAAGCATACGTTTGCTTGTTCTGATTTACTCCTTGTTGTTCTCTCATTCAATGAACCAATAATCTGAGAAATTGGATGATTCTTGTGAATGCGAGATGTAGTAATCTCATCACATTGAACATTAACATCCAGATTTGTTTGATTCAAGTTGGAAAACTCATGTATCAAAGTAGAAGAATGTGGATTGAAATTTGGAAGTTGAGTAGGTGAGTTGACAAAGTAATCAAAGTTACCTGTATCAACTACATCACCTGAAATGGATGATGTTCCAGACTCAGGTATCAGAAACTCATTACCATCATTAGGAATATTTTGTGATTCTTCCTGATTAATTGACTCTGAATGATCTGAAACTATATTGTCATGGTATTGAATTGTTGAATCCTTGACAAATGATAAAAATAGGTAGTCTGAGTTTGAATCATCTGGGTCATCAGAATCTGAATCTTCACTGAAAGATCCAAGATCTCCTTTTGAGTTCTTCTTATCTGTAGAATTAAGACAATTTGATTGATCAAACAAATTGGATTGAAAAGAGTTTGATAATGAATCTAGATCAAATAACCATGCAGGACCATTTGAAACTGATGGAAAAGAATTTTCCATAAATTTAACGTTGAATGTTTCAAGGATTACATTCGTCCTAGAGTTGTAGACTCGATAGGCTTTTCAACTGATGAATATCCAACGAAAAATCCATTATCAGATTTTGCATCAAATTTTCCTAATTGATCACTTGAATTAAGAATCATAACAGGACAACCAAATTATTTTAAAAAATTTATGTTCGGTTTTCTACCAAACATTAACTCATATGGAGTTTTCAGTTTATCTTTGACAATTAAGATTCGATTTTGAACGAAACATGCAGTTGATATTGCTTCATCCCAAAAAGTTATAGGTATTTTTGCATCAGCTAACATAGAACGAGCAGCTTCAATCAGTGTCTATTCTTCCTTTCAGCAACTCCATTTTGTTGAGGAGTTCTGGGAGCACTGAACTGATGAGATATCCCTTTCTGTGCACAAAACATTTCAATGTTAGCATTTTTTAATTCTGTTCTATTTCAATGTTATTATTTTCAATGTTATTATTTTCAATGTTATTATTTTCTGTGCACTCAACAATGATACGTCTGGACACTCGAAAAGTGATCAAACGTCTGAACTGAAAACGTCTACACAGTGTTGTTGCGACTAAACAGTAGTCAAACGCCTAACACTTAGACAATTTTTCAGCAAACTTTAACCCTAATGCGTCACATTCATCATGTTCATATGAATATAACAGACTCAAATCATCTAAATTCTTCAAATGTTGATGAATTCAATTGAAACTTTTCAATTAAGCAAGTTTTATGTCGATAAACATTCTTCTTAATATCAATTTCCTCAATTTCAACAACAAATCACTCAATTTTTGAAATTTCAGTTCGAAACTTCAAGCCATTTTCGAACAACAAATTCAACAATTTACTTGAATTTGATGAATTGATATGCTAATTGTGTTTCAAATCATGTTTCTGATGATGAAACACAACTGAAATTCACAAATTTTCACTTGAATTGTATCTCAATCACAAATTCAGTGAGATTTTAGGTTTTCAAGTTCGATGAACTTAAATCGAAAATCAATCACTAACAGCTTACCAACAACTCTGATACCATTTGATAGGATCAAATGAATATATCTGTGATGATTTGTAACACAATTTAATGAAATTCACACAAAGTAATCAAATCAAAACAATATATCAATAAAATTCAAGTTTTCATTCATATCAAGCTAAGACAATTACAAGTATGAAAAGCAGATTCGAATATCTTGTGTATTCGTTACTATCTACCTACAAATCTAAGCTATTTATACTGAAAACACAAAGTAAAGGAACTAACAAATTACAGAAATAGTCCCTATACTATTACAAAATATCAAAAGACAAATAAAGACCACATGTTAATCTTTCTTAGAGCACTTAACAAAAGCATTTGTAATGATATGAAAATTTATTGTTTTTATGTTTCCGCTGCAATATTTTCATAATGCAAATGTAATTATATGTTTTATGTGCAATGAGGATCCAACTGTAAGCGTCCCGGGAATGGGGCCTTACACTTTATTTAAGTTTGTGGAACTTATAAAATAATATAATCTTTTATTATTTCTTTATTATTGTTTTAAAGGTTTGATATTATAAGACTTTTACAAAGATCATTTAAAACGTTTAAAAACCTTATAAAGGATAGTTTTAAGGTCAAGTAATTATTAATTAATTACTTTTATCAAATTTTAAATAATTAATTATTGAATTATTTATCTCTTTTCACATATCATATTTAATCATTATTAATTCAATAAGTTAAATCATTGAATTCTTATTTTTAATTGATTGATTCCAATATTATAAACCCAAACCATAAATGATTGCTTTACTTTATTTTGCTTGATTTATTTATTAAAAAACCCCAAATTCCTAACTGAAACTCTAGTTCACGTTTATCCATTAATCTTACCTTTAAACTTAACCTTGGAATATATATATACGTTAGGTATCTTGTAAATGAAATCGATGGAGCCTCGTTTAATCTCTTATCATCATTCTTATACTTATTTTCCATATGAGTATTTCTATACCCATGTTTATATTTTTACACTTTTGGGGTGAAACATGTTACATTATAAACTTTGCACATGTAAACACGTTTGATTCTTGTAAACTTATAGCTTTTCACCTGTATGTTGTGGTTAGTTGAACTTTGTGGCTACCATGTAATGTCAAATATATGTACAATCATTAACTATTGCTAGCCTGGCGAAGTCATAGATCTAAGGGCCTGACAAGCCTGCTTGGTTGATCCAAGTACACTTAGTTAATCGTATATACTTGTAAACGTTTGAGACTTGTAAAACTTTGTCAAGGTTTGATTGTGCATTCTGTCTTACAACCCTAGTTACTTTGTTCTCTAACTTACAACATGAATTGCCATCTTTTATATACTTATGTATTGCAAACTATGGAAATCTCACCAACTTTCAAAGTTGACCCTTATTTTTAACATGTTTTAGGTTGATTACTTGAAGATCTTCTTATGCTCATATAGGACTTGGACCTAGACTAATTGAAAGACTTATATATTTGGTTATATCTTGATTGTTATTTTATTATTTTATTTGTCTTGTAATGTTTGTTGAATAATGACATTTAATATTATTTCAACTTAATTAGTTCCATGTGCTATGAGCAATCGTCTCCCATTTGTCCGCCCCGATAATTCTGTCGTCGTTTGAGGTGTGACAGCCTTTGTCGAAGCACTAGATGATGGATCTGCTAGTGAAGATGAGATAACAGCTGAGCAAGCGATGTAAAATACAGAAGAAGCTGTGAACGTGATAAATCATTTGGTTGAGGAAGAACTCAGTGCAACATGTTCAGAATCTCTAACAACAGAAGAGTCTAACTCTACTTTGATGGCTGATTCAACTGACTCCTCACAGGTAAGTTCTTTAGATGAATTATTTACAACACATGCTTGTTCTGAATGTGCAAATTTTAGGGACGGTATTGATCTGAAAGTTGCTAGGCTATTAGAACACAATGATAACTTAGTGAATGACTTACAACTCTGCACTGAAGCTAATCGTATATTAAAACAAAATGAGTGCAGTTTCAAAGAAAAAAGAGAACTGTTGGGTAAACAACTAAGGGAAACCGAGGTTGTTGCCTTAAATCAATCTAATGATATAAAGTTTTATTTAAATTATTTAAAAGAAATCAGAAAAGAGAAAGTAGTTTTGGAAGTCGAGGTTAATTCTTTAAAACAAAAACTGCATAGTTGGGCTAGTTCTTCTCACATAGTTCAAAACTTAGTGAAAGAATGAAATAATTAGGAAGGGTTGGGTTACAAAGTAGTTCCACCACCACATGAGATCCTTTTAAATACTAAATGTAGACCTATCAATAACAACCCAGCAAAGGATCATGTGGTGTCCATTCCTCTGGTTAGTGATCATGATTCCACGGGTAAACCTATAAACTCTATTACTAAACATAAGGAGTCTACTTTGAAATTAAAAGGCAAGATGCCAGTTGAGAATTTGGATGATGAAATTAAAAGGGTTAATGTAAGGTCAGGTTCACCAATGTCTATTTCAGAACCAAAAATGACTAAGCCAGTTAACCAAAAACGTGTTAATCATCTAAGTCCAAATAAAATGAAAGGTAAGATTTTCAAAATGTTAAAACAATTAATTTTGTGAACAAGGCTAAAACATCTAAAAGTGAAGTGACAAAACTCAACCAGACACACTTCACATCTTCACCAAACTCAACATCACATAAAAGTTTTCTTAGATCTGTAGAAGCGAGATCTTGCTACAGTTGTGGAAAACGAGGGCATATTTCTTCTAATTGTCCTTATTATCAGACGCCTAGAAAGAAAATTGAACTTTATGATGCAAAACCAAGTTTTCCTTAAGTAAGATCTAACACTCCACCTAAGAGTGTTAGTGAACCTAAAGTTCAAACCATAAGTCAGTCATCCGTTTACCACACACAGGCCTTACACAAAACTGGCTAATGAAAAGAAAAATCAAGTACCGTGTCTGATAGTGAGGACAAGAAGAAGAAGGATGTGCCCTCATCCTCTAAAAGACACTGGGTTGAGTTTATAATGTGTGATTCCTCTAGGTCACCCAAGCCAGTTAAGGCTTGGGACCCAAATCTGAACAAATAAGTTTCTTTGAATGTGTAGGGTCTCCGCTACAGCGCTATCACTAATACCTGGATTATTGATAGTGAAGCGTCTAGGCACATGATAGGGAATTCGTCCCTCCTTTTCAACGTCAAACAAATTAAAGGGGGACATGTTTCATTTGCTGGGAACAAAGGAGGTTACATCACCGCACAAGGCGAAGTGGGAAACAAGAAAGTGAAGTTTGACAAGGTCAACTACGTTCAACAACTCCAGAAAAACCTACTTTTAGTATCCCAGATATGTGATAACGGATTTAAAGTTGTATTTGACACAAAAAGTGTTACATGTTGAAGAAGGACTGTGTTATTGAGGAGGATAAGGTTCTTATGTCAGCTTCAAGATATAACGACTTGTATGTCTAGGATCTATCAAAAGCCTCCATAACCGATCACACTATTCAATGCTTCTTGTCAAAGGTAGCTGAGAGGGATTTAGTCTCATGGCATAGGAGAATAGGACACATCAATCCTAGGAAGATGAATTATTTGGTTCAGAATGATTTAGTAAACGGTGTAAATGTCAAGAACTTCTAACTTCCAGACTTATGCATAGCATGTAAGAAAAGGAAACAGACCAAGAAAGCTCACAAGTCAAAGAAAGTTAATTCAATTGATATGCCTCTGGAGCTTCTACACATGGATTTGTTTGGCCCTTTTAGCACAAAGAGCGTTGCTGGAGATCTGTATTGCTTTGTAGTAACGGATGATTACTCAAGATTATCTTGGGTGATGTTTCTAATAGCCCAAATCAGAAACTTTTGAACCATTCAAACAACTAGTAACTACATTGGAATCACTCTACAAGTTGAAAGTAAGACGGATTCGATCAGACAACGACACAGAGTTCAAGAATCAGTTGATGGAGGTATACTATAGAGAGAAAGGAATTGTACATCAATTCATCTATGCCTACACTCCACAGATGAATGGCATTGCTAAAAGGAAAAATAGGAGCTTGATAGAGACAGCCAGAACAATGCTAGCCAACTCGAAACTGCCTATTCAATTCTGGAATGGGGCCGTATCTAATGCTTGTTATACACTCAATCGACTCCTAGTGGTCAAACAACATTGGAAAACATGTTATGAGTTGCTCCAGCGACGTAAACCCAACCTGGAGTATCTAGAACCGTTTGGCGCACCGTGCACGTTGTTGAAAAAGACTCAGACTGGGAAGTTTAATGAGAAGGTAGAAGAAGGCATATTTCTCGGATACAGCATACCAAACAAGAGAGTTCATAACAAATCAACAGATCAGGTAGAAGTGTGGTGCAATGTTGATGTCCAAAGATACACCACCCCCTTGTTGGAAAAGGACCCTCCTTCTTCTTCGACTATGATGGATTCTTTAAATCCTTCAATCTTCCGCCTTCTCATGCTGATGACAAACTTTCTGCTAGGATGATGTATGATGTTCTAAACACTCCTCCTCCATATTCGACATCAACTGCTCCTTTAGATGATACGTCTAGCCCTTCAGGGGGAGAGCTTGAAGTAAGTGGCTATTCTTCTGATGATGAAGCAATTGAGACTGTAAATGTGGAATAGGAGGAACAGGTTCCCGCCATAAAAGTACACAAGCATCAAATCCTGATGCCTCTGACACTTTGGAACCTCATACTCCAATAGCCACAGATACAAAACCTGGGTTAACAATCTGGATACTAAATAGTTGTTCCTATGACTCCTAGATCTTGGATAAATGTTTATCATCCCTTGTACAACATTATTGGGGGATGTTAGATTGGGAGTATAGACACAAAATCAGCTATACTCAGCTGATTATGCCTCAGTCATGGAAAAAGGATATCTTCACGATGGTCCATATTGATGTTTTGTGTCTCAATTTGAGACAAAATATATTAATGAAGCCTTAAACGATGAGGCATGGGTCAGTGCCATACAAGAAGAACTCCTACAGTTCAAGAAGTTAGGAGTATGGACCCTCGTGGACAAACCACAAGGTGCTAAGGTAATTGGCACTAAATGGGTGCAGAAGTGCAAGAAAGATGACCAAGGGGTCATAATCAGGAATAAGGCTCGACTTGTAGTTCAAGGATTTCGACAAGTCGAAGGAATTGATTACAATGAAGTGTTTGCACTGGTGGCAAGGATGGAAGCAATATGTATATTTCTAGCCTATGCATCCTGCATGAAGATTAAACTTTATCAACTAGATGTGAAGAGTGCTTTCCTTCATGGTGAAATCCATGAAACATTCTATGTCAGTCAACCCGAAGGATTTGAGGATCCGTATCATCGGGATAGAGTTTACAAACTGGACAAGGCTCTATATGGGCTACATCAAGCCCCAAGAGCCTGGTATGAGAAACTCTAAACTCATCTTGTGAAACACGGTTTTCGTAGAGGATTTATTGACTGTACATTGTTCTTTAAAGAAAAGGATGTAGATTTACTGTTGGTACATATATATGTGGATGACATAATCTTCGGTTCCAAAAATGAAGAATTATGTAAAGAATTCGAATCTGTAATGAAAGCAGAGTTTGAGATGAGTGCCATGGGGGAGATGATGTTCTTTCTCGGCTTATAGGTGGATTAGACACCAAAGGGAATCTTCCTGCATCAGACCAAATATGTAGGAGATATCCTCAGTCGATTCGACATGGAGAATGCTTCGGCAGCTAGAACTCCACTGGCCATGAACCATGAAGTGGCACCTGACGAAAATGGTGATCTAGTTGATGCCACCATGTACAGATGGATGATCGGATCTCTCATGTACCTCACAGCCTCACGTCCTGATATCATGTATGCAATGTGTCTTTGCTCCACATATCAGGCGAAAACAAAAGTAAATCATCTCATCTGGGTTAAAAGGATTTTTGTTATCTGAAGGGTACTCCAACACTCGGGTTGTGGTATCCTCATGATGATGACTTTGAGCTTACAGCTTATAGTGACTCGGACTATGGTGTTTGCAAAATGAATTACAAGTCAACATTTGTGGGATGTCAGTTCTTTGGTAGACGGTTAGTCACCTGGCAGTGTAAGAAGCAGACCTCAGTTGCTCTAGTAACATGTGAAGCTGAATACGTTGTTGCTGCAAGTTGCTGCACGCAAATCATTTGGATTCAACAACAAATGTGCGACTACGGTTTGCAATTTTCTAACACCCCTATCTTTGTTGATAATTCTGCTACAATTGTTGTAACCAAAAATCCGGTCCAACACCCTAAAACAAAACACATCAGTATTAAATATCACTTATACGTGACTGTTTTGAAAAGCAATTAATCGATGTTGTTAAAATTAATACTGATTTTCAACTCGTTGACCTCTACACAAAAAGCATTTAACAAACCTAGGTTTTTATATCTTCTAGAGGTTAATGGCGAGAAAAGAAAAGTGGCGTGATTCAAGAAGACGGCAGTCCTTAGTCCGGCGATTAGTGTCTTAGTTATTAGTTATTTTATTTTATTTTATTTTCCCGTCATTAAAATCCAAAAACACAAAAGATTTTCGGTTTTAGAATTTTAGGGGGAGATAGTTTTAGGTTAGTATTTTATTCGTTGCAGTATTTAAATATTTAAAAAAACAAGGGGGAGGGCAGGTTAGCTGAAAGAAATGAAATAAAATCTGTGATTATGATTCAAAGCATATGGAAAATGATAGTACACAAGGAACAAATTGGTTGGGACTTCAAAACTAATTTGCTCTAAATGCGAAATTCAAAGTACAAGTCTGAGAAGTCTAAGAACAACTAAAGAAAAATGATACTTAAACTAGTCTGCTACTGAGGTAACATAGAGAAAGTAGACCTAGAGGTTGCTAGTTCATTATATGATGTGTCGGTAGATTCAACACAATAGATGAGTAGACTTCATTGGTGAATTACAATTCAAACTAAATCGTTCAACTTGATGTGGGTTCTCATATTATCCCTGGTTAACACAATCAACGCATTTCCAATAAGGGGTGATGAGCAAAATAAACACCACAAATGTGTGCGGATGACCATAAATATGAGCAAAGCACATGGAAAAACTGCTAAAAGCAATCAAGCTAATGTCTAATGTTTTTAGTGCGTTGTGTGCAAAAGAAAAATGCTCTAACAAGAAGATAGGTTGTGTGCCTCTCTGCTGTGTGGTCGCACTGGCCTGAGGATAAGCATAACCTAAATATTCTAGAATTATTGTTGTTTGCGCCTCTCTGCTGTGCGATGGCACTGACCTGAGCTTTGGTATCACTTTGAAAGCTCTTAGAATAGTTTCTTCTTGTCTAATACCCGTAGACCGCTCAAAAATCTCCTAAGGAATGTTAATTACCATATAAGTGTGGGATCCACAAATGCTTGTTGAGATAATGTAATCTAATACATCACCAATGTGAGTCAAAAATCTGTGTATGGATTTAAGTGGACAAGTATACTAACAATCATCGTGGTTGCAATTCTTGACAATCAAAATCATTGTGTGCATCTTATAGCTCTAGTATGAATTTTGAAAGTGCTATTTACTCTCAGACAAAACAAGAATCTAGCATCAAAGTGCATATTAAAAATGGTTCCCAAATGATTATGATATACTTGTATATTCCATAATAAACTTTCCAGAAATGATAAAATTAACTTGAAGCTGTTCTACTCAAACCTAAAAACAACAAAAAATATGTCTTGTTTTCTTTTAAAATTCAAAGTATTTTCTAGTCTTTTGTAGTGTAGACCTCGGACTATTCAACTAAATGAATTCTATGAATCACTCATTAAAAAAGGGTCACGTCTGAAGTGACCAATTGGTTTTAAATTAAAAGGATCGTGTCTGAGATGATCAAAGGTCATAATGTCATAATCAATAGTTAAAATTGTTAAGTGTTTGAAAGTGCATGAGGTCAAACTCATAAGGATGAGCCAGTCGTACTAATAAATCATAAGGATGAGCCAATCGCACGATTGAACCATTAGTATGAGCCAGTCACATGATTGGACCATGAGTATGGAACAACCATGCGATTGGCCTACAAGACTGAACCAATCGTACGAATGGATGAAGGAGTATGAGCTAGTCGCAAGACTGAACCCCAATAGCATGACTAAAGCATGAGTATGGACCCAGTCGCACGACTAAAGCATGAGTATGGGTCAAATCGCACGACTAAAATTTAAAATAGTATAAATAAGGGAGTCAGTCGGTCGTAACCCATACCACCCTTCAAAGCCCACTGAAATCGCCAATACAAACATACTTTGCCAAAATTTCATTTGCTTTTCTTACCTACTAATTATGATACTAATGTGCATTCTACTCATCTACAGGTTTTGGGCGACTGAAATCAATCCAAATGAACATGTTTAATCGCATCTTTAAGCACCGATTATGCTAAAACCAAGAACCAAGACTAAAACCTAAAATAGACCATTTAAAACGACATTAAAGTTGATTTAAAGGACATTAAGTGTTATTTCGAGTCTTTGCAAGTCTAATGAATCTAAACATGAAGTCTAATAAAAGGTTTTTCATCAAGATTCAAATCCATGGGGTTCTACAGTGAAGGATGCAAATGGTCATACTGATGAACCTCGGTCGCACGATTGAGCCAGGCGTACAATTCAATCGCACGTATGAAGCATGAATATGGGTTTAGTCGCAAGACTGACTCAACCACATGGTGTAGTATACGACTAAGTTCACTCGCAGGTTCAATCTTCTAGGCTCAATCTTACAACTGAACTCATTCGTACGACAAAAACTCAGTCGTATAGTCTAGTCGCATGACTGAATCAGTGTGATCAAATCAGCTTAGTTCCAACTCTCTTCTCTTATGCTTAAATCTAACGTATATGTTTCTTGTTTTGTAACAACATGGCTGATAGATGGACCATGAGCATGAAGCACAACATATATGCTCATCTAGATGCTTCTACTCAGAACACGTCCGAGTTTACTAGGATCATAGCCTTTCTGAGGAGATCAAGGATCTTCAAGGCCATATCTACTCCCTGCATGCCATATAAATCATTACAGTAGACCTTCTGGGAATGTGCTATAGTTGGTAGGTCCACTGAGCCTCATAGCATTCGAAGCTCGATCTTTGGGCAGGAGATTAGTATTACTGCTGATGATCTAAGGCAAGTCCTGGATCTGGGTGAGGATGGTGACCACCAACCAAGCTACACCCTCTGACCATTTGGGGATGTTTTCTATGGATGAAGTACACTGGGGACATCAACACAGGTGTGCTCAACAAGAGCAACCTGTGCCCCCAGTTTAAGTACTTGGCTCACGTCATCTCAAGTGCATAGCATCAAGGAGAGGAGGATTTGACGAGATGTCTGATCAAATCCAAAATGCATATGTTGCTCTGGTGTTGAACCATCCGTTCAGCTTCTCACATATGCTCTTCTCCTATATGATAGAGAACCTCGAGGCCAAGGGCAAGGAAGGCTTTTGCATGTACCCAAGCTTCTACAGGCTTTTGCCCAAGGAGAGAGACGATGTTTTTACACTCGAGGTGATGGATGATACTACGTTAGGTAGGATGAAGGTCTACCGGGGGAAGCAGGTGAAGCCCCGGGTCAAGAGATTGTTTGGGCACTTGGCTAGTGAAGAGTATGTGGCGCCCTCTCACAAGAAGTGGCGTCACGATGATAATGACTCAGATGTTGAGCCAATTGAGCTACCCGCCGATGATAAAGAAGACGATGATGACGACAATGATGATGGTCAAGGTGGTGATGCACTTGGTGGAACACAGAGGGCTGGCTTCCACCAAGAATTCCTGCTTGATGAAGAGGAAGAGTCTGATGATAAGCCACTGGTAAGGACTGTTGGGAGCTGAGTTGTGGCCACTAACAGAGGGAAAGAGATGGTTAAGGGACGTCAGGCTGGGTTAAAGGGTGCTGCTAGAAGTCAGTGATCCTTCTTACACCCCAGACCAACCACACAGCTCAGGGGGAGCTTCTGTCTCCAAGGGCTCAAGGAAAAAGAGAATGGCCCATCCCCATGGGAAGAAGAGTAAGAGGCCAAGGTTTACTTTGATCACATCTTCTTCTACTGCCACTGCCACAACCACCACCACTGCCACACCCACTACTACAGCCACCACTCTAGCCACCACCACTACCATATCTCCTACCACCACTACTACAGCCACCACTCCATCCACCACTCATACATCTACTCCACCACAACCCATTCCCATTCCACCTCCCACCTTCACCACATCCACCACTCATACATCTACTCCACCACAATCCATTCCCATTACACCACCCATCTTCACCACATCCACCACTACCACAACCACTCACCAGGCTGGTCCCTCCACCCAATCCATAGTCACACCTGGTTTCACTCTACCCATGGTTGGGTTAGACGAGCAGCTAGCAAACCTGAACCGGATGGTGCTAAAGCTTATTGCTACTGATGATCGGAGGGCCACTCATATCAATCAACTGATGGCGGTGAATGCTCGTCAAGCAAAGCAGATCATGCAGCTGAGCGAGAAAAATGCTCAGTATGAGAGGAAGGAGAGATTATACAGGATCTAATAGACAGATAAATATGACGTTGCTTAATGTTTAATCAAACAGATGAAGACAACAAACAGATGAATATGACGTTGCTCCCTTCAGCAAGTCAAGACTCAACTTACCATGATTCTTGACTTGCAAGGGATTGTTAGAAGATCGGTGAGCTACACTTCAGAGGAAGGAGAGATTATACACGATCTAACAGACGAGCAGCTAGCTGAGATATTTTGACTCAATCCTGATGAAATTGTCAAAGATGCTCCAGAAGTTGATGTCACGAGTGATGATGAGCTGAATGATGCAGATGAGATTGAGATCGAGGATGTCACGGCAGAGCATTATCCAGCGTACACTGACCACAAAGGTAATGTTATCCCCAACTTGGGTGATACTTTTGGCAGTGTTATATTTGAGAAGCTGGAAGAAATGGAAAAGGAGAAAGGAAAAGATGAAATCCAAGCCCAAGCTTCGGATGCTAATGTTGATATCAAGAAAGCTGAATGGACAGCTTGTTTTGTAGAGATGAAAGCCCAACGCCGGCCCTAAAGCAGAATGCCTACACAAAGCTTTATAGAGTCAAAAGAAATCAGAAAGTGTCAGGCAAGATTATAGCGTGGAATATTTTGAATATTTAGACGTATATGCTGTGAAAAGGGAAAAGGGGATTGAGTACTTCAGATATCCTCATGATCTAAGAACTCTCCCTGGTTTTGAGCTCAACCGACTGGCATGCTTAGATCTGCTATATGCTAATCCAAGAAAGATGTTAGGTTAGTTTGAGGCTGCATTGAAGAAAGAATACCACACCAGGTGGGTAAAATTTAGACCTCAACAACCTAAGAGGTACATTCATAAATCTAAAGTTGACCAGATATCAGGAAAGCCTAAAGTAGTGCTAAAGTGGAGTCCTCTGTGCACAATGTCCAAGATTCCCTTATGGGAAATGCCACAGAACTTCACTCCACACTTCAGATAGTGGTATTATGACTGGTGGATAGGGGAAACGGTCATAGTTTTGAAAAGAGATGGGAAAATAGAGACAATCAGGGTATTCGACCCAATGTGGCTCACTAACTTGTTGGCTGAAGATGTTTATACTTTGTACAAGTGGCCACTGTTCTATGACATGCAGGACATTGTACAAGCTCTTCAATTTCAACATGTTATAATCTACTTTGCTTTTGAGATACATGGAGGAGTCACAAGAGAAGAGAAGTACAAGAAGATTCAAGAACACGTGAAGAATGTTAAATGATAGAGTAAACTAGGTCCAAGGGGGAGTTTGTAGATACATGTGTACCTAGTTTATATGCTTAAATGTAAAAGTCTTTCATTTCTTACATATGTGTAATGTAACGAAGTAATGAAATATGATATATGATTTGATGTTTATTTATCTTTAATTCATATGTATGACTTCTTATATAGGTTTGAGGTTTTTGTGCACAATTCTAAGTCAATAATGATTTAGTAATGTGTTCAACCTAGTCGGATGAGTATTCTTGCTAATGGCCCATACTTATGGACCATACACATGAATACATAATGTTATGGACCAGTTGTACGACTGAACCAGGAGATTGGATCAGTCATATGATTGAGATATAAGATTGACTCAGTCGCATGACTAAACCTTCAGTCATGTGTATGACTCAATCACATGATTCAGTCGCACGACTAAACCTTGCTACTGGTCCAGTCATACGAATGGAAACCACTAACCTATAAATACCACCTAATTCGTGGAAAAACACAACACTTTGAGAGATGTTATGCATACACATAACCCTAGCCGTCCAGAATGTCCGAAATAGCCTGTCCAAGTTCATAGATTATTCTTGATCAATTCTTATTCGTTCTTAATGTTTAGTTCAATCTTATATCGATTGGATAATCATTCTCACTGATTGGATCGCCAATCAAATAGGATTCTGCCTTATTTGATCGGTATAAATGCAGAATCAGTAGTACTCCGTACGTACATGGTCCGTCTAACAATATATATATATATATATATATATATATATATTATATATATATATATATATATATATATATATATATATATATATATATAATATATATATT
Source organism: Flaveria trinervia (assembly GCA_025506515.1). Lineage (NCBI taxonomy): Eukaryota > Viridiplantae > Streptophyta > Magnoliopsida > Asterales > Asteraceae > Flaveria > Flaveria trinervia. Next base: position 28,018,122 of record CM046442.1, on the reverse strand, counting down.
ATATGCATATATACATACATATATATACATACATACATATATGCATATATACATACATATATATACATACATACATATATATATATACATATATGTAAGGCCCCGTTCCCAGGACGCTCACAGCTGGTCAACGTTGCACATAAAACATATATTTACATTAAATTTTATAAAATATTATAGCAGAAACATTAGAACAAATATTTCTTTTCATGATAGTTGCTTTTGCAAAATAATACCACATTCATTACAAAACATCGTTTGTTCGCGTTACAATACAAAACATTATACAAGGGAATGCTATCCAAAACGATCCAAGTAGCCGTCCCATGCCATCCTCAGCAACCATTACCTACCAATTGAAAACACATAAAAATTAGTTTTGCTGAGTGAGTTCTAGTTTTAGGTAAATAAGAAAATATAACTTATCTTTCATATAATGACTACACATACATAATACATAACATTTCTTGCATCATAATAAGCATGTTCATAATCTTTCATTCTTTCATTATCTTTCATTCTTTCATTATCTTTCATTTTCATCATAAATGAGATTGCACAAAACAAGAGCTCCCTATTGATCGACAACGAATGCCGATCCCTGTCGGTACACATCCTCATGGTAGCTAACCCCCGACAGTTGATCCACACTACAAGGCACATAGCCCGCTCATGAATACGGATCAATCATCATACATCAAACTCATGTAAGTGAAGTCTATCATAGTGCTTGCAAAACTTTTCATCACCAAAAGGGTCCGGGGGTAACATTCATTAAGTTTCACTTTTCATTATCTTAAATCTTTCACTTCGTTAAGATAATACTTTAGGTTTATTATCATAATCACACCACGTAAAGTCACATCAATATATCATACATAACATACATAATCATCAATTACACATCATCACCATGCATAGGCATCAATCATACATCATAATCATAAACATCATGCATCATAAACTCACATACATAACATAAGCATAACAAGCACAAGTCAGCATAAACATAACCGACCCTCCGCGGGACACGGGGTTCGGGCAGCAGCCCCTGACATGGGGTCCTAGGGGCAGTAGCCCCTAGTGCGGTCCAAGGGGCAACACCCCTGGCTAGGGCCACCCTGCCAGGTCAGCATGAAAAATTTTTATTTTTAAACATTTATATAACCATTTCCTTATAGAAAAATCATCTTTGTTAGGGACCGTGTACTAGACGATGTACTAACTGATTACTGTATACCGAACCAAATAGTGCGGAATCCTATTTGATTGGCGATCCAATCAGTGAGAACACACGTATAACAATTAGTTGAATCTAACATTAAGAATCGATTAGGATCGATCTAATGCAATCTATGAACTTGGAGTATGATCTTAGAGGTCTCTGGACGGCTAGGGTACGTCTGGAGTCGAAGTGTATAAAGCTTACGTTTTTCCACGAATTAGTGGTATTTATAGTTTAGGGTTACTCATATCGTACGACTGAACCATTTTCATGGTTCATTTGTGAGATTGAGTTATGCGGTTAATCCATTCACACGATTGAGTGTTCAGTCGTGCGATTGAGTCAGTCGGATGAAGTTGTTCAGGCGTATGGACTATTTAGGCGCATGGACACTCAGTCGCATGGCCATTCGGACGCATGACCACTGTTGGGGCGCATGGTCCAGTCGGACGCATGAGAACTTCACTTAACCAAGTTTGAATGTATTTATTATTATAACATTATGCATATCAGTTCAAACAATCACAAACCTATATAATCTAGTCATATGTGTTACACAACTCATTAATGTAATATTAAAAATTATAAATCACAACCAAACATCTCATTTCATTACATACCCAAGCATTACATAAGCCTAAGACATTCAATACATATTACATTAAGATCCAAATCTAGGTACATATGTATCAACAAACTCCCCTTTGGACCTAGATCTATCTATCGTCTTACCTTCTTCATACCTCCTCATACTTCTTGTACTTTTCCTCTCTTGTGACTCCTGCATGTATTTCAAATGCAAAGCAAAGTTGTATCATATTTTGGAATGGAGGGCTTGTACAATATCCCGCGTGTCATAGAACAGTGGCCACTTGTTTAGAGTGTAGACGTCGTCAGCTGACAAGTTGGTAACCCACATCAAGTCGAATACCCTGATAGTATCCATTCCACCCTCCTTGTTCAGAACTATGATAGCTTCCCCGTTCCCACAATAAGTACCACCTTTGAAGTGAGGAGTGAAGTCCTGTGGCATCTACCGTAGAGGGATCTTTGACATTGTTAGTGAGGACTCCACTTCAGCACTATCTTTGGCTTTCCAGATATGGATCAACTTCAGAACGTCTGATATACCTTGTAGGTTGTTGAGGTTGAAGTTGACCTACCTGGTGTGGTACTCTTTCTTCAAGGCAGCCTCAAACCAGCCTGACATCTTCTCGGGTCAGCGTACAACAGCTTCAGTTTAGCCAGCTGGTTGAGCTCAAAACCAGGTAGAGACTTTAGATCATGCGGGAATCTAAAGTACTCAATACCTTTATCTCTCTTCACCCCGTATACATTAAGATCATCAAAATGTGCCCACGCAATAATCTTGCCTGACACCTTGTGATGTTTCTTCACATTGTAGAGCTTAGTGTAGACATTCTGTTTAGGAGCATCGCCTTGGGCTCGGATCTCCTCAAAACAAGTAGCCCATTTAGCCTTTTTGATATCAACATCAGTGCTTGAGGCTTGGGCTTGTTCTTCAACCTTCTCGGACTCTTGCTCCATCTTATCTAATATCTCAAATATGTCACCGACCAGGGAGTCACCCAAATTGGGGACCACATTTCCCTCTTTGTCCGCGTACTCGAGATAGTGCTCTACAGTGACATCCTCGATCTCTATCTCATCAATGTCATTCAGCTCTTCATCACTGGTTTCTACAAAAGTTGGAGCGTCCTTGACAATCTCATCGGATTGAGCTTGAATATTTCTGCAATTTGCTGGTCAGTGAGATTGTGAATGATCTATCTTTCTTCAGGAGTATACATCACCGATCTCCTAACAATACCCTGCTGATCAAGAATCATCGTGAGCTAAGTCTTGATCTGTTGGAGGGGAGCAACATCATGTTCATCCCTCTGAAATTTTGGATCCGCTTGATTTATACATGTAACACAACAATCATTAGTTAATAATCAAGACAGAAATACCACAATTAAATATAACATTCATTACAATAATGAGATACAAGATTCGAAACATATGATTTAAATAAAGTAAATAACTAAATATTACTCTTATCCTGTATCCTCTGCTCTTCTACTACCGAGGCGGATGTGGAGGCACCCTGATCTTGATCCTTTTGGTCCTCCGTTCGCTTGCAGATGTGGCACCCGCAGCAGAAGATCGTCTTCATCATCATCAACATCTGCATCAATATCACCCTCATGATCATCACCATCATCATCATCATCATCATCACTCTTATCATCATCATCATCATCGTCTCCGTCTCCTTCTCCTATCTTCAATGGCTTTTCTTTGGATCCTTTGAGCTTTAGCAATAGTCCTTGTTTGCAGCCCTAGCTCCTCAATCTTCTGGCATGTTGCTCCTGGAGCTGAGACATCTGCTGAGCCTGTTGATTAATCAATCAAGCCTGCTAAGTAATCTGCTGAGATTGCGCAGCAGTAAGATCTACTAACTGACGAATCTGTGCAGTATTCTCATCATCGGCCGCTAATAGACGCATCACCATACGGTTCAGCGCTGACAGTTGTTCCTCTACCCTAAAGGGAGGTAGAGGTGATCCAGATGTATATGGAGAGGAGGATGATAGTGTAGCTGGATGGCTAGTGGTGGTGGTGGTGGTAGTGGTGAAGATTGGGGTAATATAGATGAAGGTATTGGTGGTATGGGTGTGGTAGTAGTGGTGGTAGGTGGAGTGGTGGTGGTGGACGGAGTGGTGGTGGTAGGTGGAGTGGTGGTAGTGGTGGTAGTAGTGGTGGTGGGTATGAAGGTCAGTCTTCTCTTCTTCTTCTTCAAGCCATGGAGCTGAGCCATCCTTTTCTTCCTCGATCCCTTCGAGGTGGATGCTCCCCCTGGAACACGGCTTGACTGATCGGGAGCAAAGGTAGGATCTGTGTCAATCTCTCCTGATCTGCCAGGGAGTTCACCAACCGCCCGGAGCCCTCGCTCTGTGGCAACCACCTTGCTGCCAACAGTCCGAGTGAGGGGCTCCCTATTTGTATCCTCCTCCTCATCAGGTTGGAAATCCTGATGGAATCCAGCATCCTCAGTCTCTCTATGGGTGGGTGCCAGAGATGCGATATCAGCTGTGGGGGCCCTTGGTTGAGTGGCCTAGCATCTCCACCAGCACCGTTGTCATCGTCATCTGAGTCATCATCTAGAGCTCTAACTACTCAACATCAGAGTCACTGTCTACGTGTCGTCATTTACGCCTGCCTGGCGCCACGTAGTCTCACACGGGCCAGATGCCCAAATAGTCGCCTCACAGGGGGTTTCACCTGCTTCCCCCTGTAACTTTCATCCGACCCAAGGTGGTATTGTCCATCACCTCGAGTGCTACCGCATCCGCCTTCTCCTTAGGCAACGAAGGGAGCTTTTGTCTATGATCATCTGTATGAATCGAGGTACATACAAAACCCTCCTTGCCCTTTTCCTCTATGTTCTCCACCAGGTAGGTGAAGATCATACTGGAGAAGCAGAATGGGTGGTTCAGCACCAATACTGCATAGTGTTCTGAATCTGATCTGAGAGCTCATCAAACCCTCCCTTCCGAGACGCTCTGCACTTCAGCAGCACATGAGCGAGGTACTTTAACTGGGGGCACAGGTTGCTCTTATTGAGAACCCTTGCGTTGATGTCCCCAGAGTACTTAGCTCGCATAAACATCCTCGAATAGTAAGGGATGTAATGGGGGACAATCAGCATCATCCCCAAACTCGAGAACTATCCGAAGATCATCCTCTGTGATCTCACAGCCTCTCCAATATCGAGCTCCTGATGCGATGGGGCTCTGAGGATCTGTCCACCATAGCGCTTTCCCAGAAAGCCTGTTGGACCGAGCGATAGGAGTGCAAGGAGTCAAGATGCCACGAAGATCCTTGATCTTCGTAGAAATGTGATATGCCCGAGAAGTCAGCTGTGTTCCTGGATATCAGATCCATAAGCACAGATGTTGTGCTTGGTGCTCATAGTCCAGCGACTAGCCATCTGTTACACATGAATATAAATGTTAGTGTCAGTCAATAAGTAATGAACTTAATCATTTGAACAAGAAAATTCTTTGTTATGTCGCGCGAATAACAATGTGCGACTGCGATCAAGTCGTGCGAATGACCTCATATGTATGAATTAACATGCGACTAAGCTCATACGTATGCTATCTCATGTGGTTACCCTAGTCGTGCGACTGAACTCATACGCATGGTTTAGTTGTGTGATTTGGCCATTCATCCCTTTTAGTCGTGCGACTGAAGTTCATCAGATTGTCCATTCTCATGACAGACTAACTGTTCATTTCAGTTGATTTTGGGGTGAAATTGATGGATATTTTCATGGATTGCACCGCATTATAGCTTTATACTCAATAGGAATTGTCAGTACACAACAAACAATAGTCTTGAAGGCTCAAATGAAAATCAGGCAGAGTAACGGTATGTTCGTGCGATGTAGAGGCGATTTGGGAGTGATGAGCAACTGCGACCGACTCACCCTCTATTTATACTAGGGTTTACTTTCAGTCGTGCGACTAAGCCTAGTCACATGGTTGATTCATGCGACTGAAGATCAGTCTTGAGACTAGCACAGTCGGTCACCTTCAGTCGTGTGACTGGGTCATTCGGTCACCTTCATCCATGCGGTTAGCGCATTTTAGTCATCCTGATGGTCCAATCGCACATATGTCCCATACATGTGGGTTAATCGTGCGATTGGCACATCGTATCCTCCAATCGTACGACTAGTCCATTCTCATGTCCAGTCGTGCGAATGAATCATACTTATGGTTTTTGACTTAATGACCATTTTAACTTTTACACCCTTTTAAACTTTTGATTTAACATTATGAACCTTTGATCATCTCAGACATGATCATTTTAACTTGAGAAACTTTGACCACCTCAACGTGGTCCTTTTAAATACTTTGTCACCTCATATGTGACCCAATTTTATTTGAAAGCACGTGTGGTCACCTTAGATGTGACCGTTTAGATGATAAGGTTCCCTATCAACTTCCATGACATAGTCCGATATTGAACAAACTGAAATTGACAAACTTTATACAGAATAAAAGAAATAAAACTGAAACTTAAAACTAAGACATGTTTTTGTGTTTTTGTGAGGGTTAAATTCTAAGATGTAAAGCTAAAGGATTATTTTTCTAGAAAAAACAGCTTCAATTTTTAGACCATACATGGACCAATTCAATTTGAAATCATACAGGATATTCAAATCATTCGGGACAAGTTATCTAAAAACTTGATGCTCCATTCTTGTTTTTCATCTGAGTCATTTAGCAAATTTAGGAAATCATACTAGTACTATTAGGTCCCCACACTTATTTGAACTTTCAAGAATTGTAGCCACAATGATTGTCAGTATACTTGTCCTCTTAAATCCATACACAAACTTTCAACACAGATTGGTAATGGTTTAAGGTTTGTTTATTTCAATAAGCATTTGTGGATCCCACACTTATATGGTAATCAACATTCCTCATGATATTTCTGAGCGGTCTCAGGGTAGTATTCAAGAAGAGACTATTCTTAGAACTTTCAAAGAGAAGCCAAGCCTCAGGTCAGTGCCACCGCACAGCAGAGAGGCGGCAAACACAATGAATTTTAGAATATATAGGTTATGCTTATCCTCAGGTCAGTGCCACCGCACAGCAGAGAGGCACATAACCTATCTTCTTGTTTGAGCAATTTCATTCTTTTTGCACAGATCTCACCAACAACATAGGTTATCAGTTTGATTGTATTTGTATTTTTTGTGCTTTTGCTCATGCTTTGGTCTTACGCACACATTTCGTGCATTTATTTTGCTCGTCACCCCTTATTGGAATCTTGTTGATTGTGTTAAGCAGGGATAAGGTGTTACCCACAGCTAGTCAACATTTTAGTTTAATCTTGAGATCACCAAAAAGGTCTAGTCATCTATTGTGTTGAATCTACCAACATATCATCTGTGGTCTAGCAACCTCTAGGTGTACTTTCTTTGTGTTACCTTAGTAGTAGCTAGTTTGTCTATCATATTTCCTTTTATATTGCTCAGACTACACAGACTTATACTTGAGCTTTGCATCTTTTTCAATTTAATTTTTAAAGTCCCAAATGGTTTGCTCCTGTGTACTATCATATTCCAAAGATTGAATCGGTATCACACATACGATCTTATTTCTATCAGCTACTTCTCCTCCTCCCTCGTTTTTTTATACTGTCTAAACCTATTCTCCCCCTAAAATTTTAAAACCGTAATGGATAGTGTTTTAGATTTTAATAGGCAAAGAAATAAGAACAATTTTAATTAAACTACTTAAAATTAAGCAAATAAAACTAAAAAACATTGAAAAATAAAAGAAAATTTACACGACATATCAGACTACACATGGTCATCTTTAGGAATGACCTCACTTTTCTTTTAAACGTCGTTGACCTCTAACAGATATAGAAAACGTGGTTTGTCAAAAGACTTTTGTATAGAGATCAGCGCGTTGAAAATCTGTGTTTATTTTTACCACATCGATTAAGTTCTTTTCAAAGCAATCACGTATAAAGTGATATTTAATTCCGATGTGTTTGGTCTTTGGATGTTGGACCGGGTTTTTAGTGACTGAAATTGCAGCAGAGTTATCAACAAAGATAGGAGTAGAAGAGAATTTCAAACCGTAATCCTGCATTTGCTGTTGAATCCATATGATTTGTGAACAGCAACTTGCAGCAGCAACGTATTCAGCTTCACAGGTTGACAATGCAACCGAGGTCTGGTTCTTACACTGCCAGGTTACTAATCTTCTCCCAAAGAACTGACACCCTACTGATGTAGACTTGTAGTTCATCTTGCAGCCTCCGTAATCCGAGTCGCTATACGCAGTAAGCTCAAAGTCATCACCATGAGGATACCACAACCCAAGTATGGGTGTACCCTTCAAATAACGAAAAATCCTTTTGACCCCATAAGATGGTTCACCTTAGACTTTGCCTGATATCGTGAACATAAACATGTAGCATACATGATATCAGCTCGTGAGGCAGTGAGATACATGAGAGATCCAATCATCCCTCGATACATAGTGGCATCCACCAGATCACCATTCTCCTCGGGTGCTACATTATGGTTTGTAGCAAGTGGAGTTCTAGCTGTAGAAGCATTCTCCATGTCAAACCGACTAAGAATATCACCTACATACTTGGTCTAATATAGGAAAATCCCATTTGGTGTCTGATCCACTTGTAACCCAAGAAAGAACTTCATCTCTCCCATTGCATTCATCTCAAACTCCGCCTTCATTACTGCCTCAAACTCTTTACATAATTCTTCATTCTTGGAACCGAAGATTATGTCATCGACATAGATTGTATCAGCAGTAAATCCCCATCTTTTTATTTGATAAACAATATACAGTCAATGACTCCCCTGCGAAAACCATGTTTCACAAGATGCGTCGAGAGTTTCTCATACCAGGCCCTCGGAGCTTGATGAAGCCCGTATAGTGCCTTGTCGAGTTTGTAAACTCTATCCCGATGATATGGATCCTCAAATCCCTCAGGTTGACTGACATACACTGTCTCTCGGATCTCACCCTGAAGGAACGCACTCTTCACATCTAGTTGATATACTTTGATCTTCATATACGATGCATAGGCAAGGAAGATGCGGATTGCTTCCATTCTTGCCACGGGTGCAAACACTTCATTGTATTCAGTACCCTCAACTTGTCGAAATCCCTGAACAACAAGCTGAGCCTTGTTTCTGATGATCACTCCTTGATCATCTTTCTTGCATTTCAAGACCCATTTGGTGCCAATGACCTTAGCACCTTTAGGTCTATCCACTAAATCCATACACCCAACTTCTTGAACTAAAGAAGTTCTTCTTGCATGGCACTCACCCATGCCTCATCATTCAGGGCTTCACTAACATACTTTGGCTCAAACTGAGACACAAAGCAACGATAGGCACCATCGTGAAGGTATTCCTTTTCCATCACAGAGGCATAATCAGCTGAGTACAACTGATTTCTGGTCTGAACTCCTGATCTCGCATCACCTATGACATTATCCAAGGGATGATAGACGTTTAGACGTGAGCTGGGAGTTGTTAGAACAACCACCTCAGAATCAATATTGTGAACATTTGGTTCTGGATCTGAGGCAATAGGAGTCTGAGGTTCAGAAGGTTCAAATGCATAACTGTCAAATGCTTGTGGACTTGTGGTAGTCAGAACCTGTTCATCCTGGTTGTTCTGATCATTTTCCACATTTTATTCATCATCGAAAGAGTCACTCACATCAAGTGCTCCCCCTGAGTTGGTAGATGATTGACTTTGTGAACCGGATGGTGTTGAATCTTGAGATGGTGTGTTCAAGACATCGTACATCATCTTGTTTGCCAACTCATCTTCGGAAGTGGAGAGAGGTATGTTGAAGGACTTGAAGAATCCATCATAGTCAAAGAAGTAAGCCGGCCCTTTTCCAGCAGGTGGTGTGGTGTATCTCTGAACATCAACATTACACCACACCTTTACTTGACCCGTTGATTTGTTGTAAACTCTCTTGTTTGGTATGTTGTATCCTAAAAAGATCCCTTCGTCAACCTTCTCGCTGAATTTTCCCTCCTGAGTCTTCTTCAGCAGGGTGCACGGAGCACCAAACGGCTCGAGATACTCTAAGTTAGGTTTACGTCGTTGTAGTAACTCGTAGCACATTTTTCCATGGCATTTAACTACCAGAACTTGATTGAGCGTATAACATGCATTTGCAACTGCCTCATTCCAGAATTGAATAGGCAGTTTCGAATCTGCTAGCATAGTCTGTGCAGTCTCTATCAAGCTGTGATTCTTCCGTTCAGCAACACCGTTCATCTGAGGAGTGTAGGCAGAGGTAAATTGATGCACAATTCCCTTTTCCTGGCAGTAGGCCTCCATCCACTGATTCTTGAACTCGGTACCGTTGTCTGAGCACACTTGTCGTACTTTCAGCTTGTATAGGGATTCCAGTGTAGTTACTAATTCTTTGAAGGATTCAAATGTTTCTGATTTGGACTTCAGAAACATTACCCAAGAGAATCTTGAGTAGTCATCCGTAACTACGTAGCAGTACAAGTCGCCTGTATGCTTCTTGTACTGACTGGACCAAACAGATCCATGTGAAGAAGCTTAAGAGGTAGTTCTATGGAATGAAGTTTCTTTTCCTTATGAGACTTCTTTGTCTGTTTGCCCTTCTTGCACGCAACACAGAAATCCGGGAGTTGGAAGATTTTGACGTTCACTCCCCTTACTAGATCGTTCTGGATCAAGTGATTCATCTTCCTTGGATTTATGTGTCCCATTCTCCTATTCCAGGAGATGGAATCCTTTTCAGTAGCTTTGGACAAGAAGCACTGAACTTCACGATCTGTTGTGGAGGCCTTTGAAAGATCCAAAACATAAAGATCATTATATCTTGAAGCTGACATTAGAACTTGATCCTCCGGGATCACGTAGTCCTTCTTCAGAACGTAGCACTTCTTGTTGTCAAAGACTACTTTAAAGCCTTTATCACATATTTGAGAAATAGAAAGTAAGTTATTTTGTAATTGTTGGACATAGTTTACCTTGTCAAACTTAACTTTCTGATTTCCCACTTCTCCTTGGGCTGTGATATACCCCCCTTTGTTTCCAGCAAATGAAACATGCCCTCCTTTGATTTATCTGACGTTTGATAAGAGAGCTTTGTTCCCCGTCATGTGCCTGGATGCTCCGCTATCTACAATCCACATGTTAGTCTCAACACTATAGCGAACACCTGCACATTTAATGAAAACATTAGTTCAAGTTAGGAACCCAAGCCTTCACTGGGTTGGGTTTCCCTGAGGCATCACATAGCATAAACTCAACCCATTGACCATTTCAGGTTGAGGGAAGCTTAGATTTCTGTTTGTTCTCATTTTCAGACGCTGAGGTGGATTTTTCTTTCCATAGACCAGCTTTGTGTAAGGCCTATTTGTGATAAACAGACGACTAGCTAAAGGGTTGAACTTTGGATTCACTACCCCTTTTAGGAGGCGTCACTAAGTTCCTCTTAAAAGGTCTAGTTTTAGATGCAGGAAGTTCAACTTTCATCCTCGGTGTCTGATAATAAGGACAATTAGACGCAATGTGACCGTACTCTTCACAATTGTAGCAAGATCTGCTTTCAACCTTACGGTTTATTTGTTTTTGTGGAGATTTAGGTGTCACACAGATGACTTATTTCGTTTAGATTGAGACACTTCTTTGTTAGATGTATGATCGGGTTTTACAAACTTAATTGCCTTACCTGTTTTACATCTTTTATTTCTTGTTTACCTGGACTTTGACATGATACACGTGATTAATTAGGTTTAATAGTCTTTTTGGGTTCTGATTTGACTTTGTTTGAACCTGACTTTAAATTGACCTTTTCAAACTATTTTTCCAGGTTAACACAAGGCATCTTTCCTTTTGCCTTTGAAGTGGACTCCTTTTTTTAGTGCCAGATTCAATTGATTTACTTGTGGAATCTGGGTCACTAACAAGAGGAGTGGTCACCACATGATCCTTGATGGTTTTATTATTAATTGGTTTACTTTTGGTGTTCATCAAGGTCTCAAGTGGTGGCGAAACCACTTTTGTTTCAAGAAGTTTACTTCTACTTCTAAAACTGCTTTCTGCATCTTAGTGTCCTCTAGGGAGTTAAGATAGTACCTAATTTCATTAGCTTGGTTAAAGGCAACTACTTCTATTTCCCTAAGCTGTTTGTTCAAAGGATCTATCTTTTCTTTATAACTGTGCTCATTTTGTTTTAAAACTCTATTAGCTTCAGTGCATAGTTCTAAATCCTTTACTAGGCTATCATTATGATCTAATAACCTAGCAAATTTTAAATCTATGCTTTCTCTAAATTTATTACAGTCAGAACAAGCATGATTATTAAACAACTAGTCAGTAGTACTTACCTAAGATGTTGAAAAGGAATCAGCCATGTGTGCAGAATCGGTTGTCTCCAGTTCTAGTGATTCTGACATTGGTGTAGATTTTTCTTCTTCAGGCAGGTGGTTGACCACATGTGTAGTGTCTTTAGAATTGGACATCGCAAGCACTACTGCTATATCTCCCTCACTTGCAGAATCGTCATCTATGTCCTCCAAACTACCTATGTTGGACTCTCTCGGTGTGACGAACCAAAAGCTCCAATCTTGTCCTTCATCATCGTTAGCAGTCAAGGCTTTAGGGTCCTTGCTTGATGAAGTAGAACTACTAGATGTGGCTTTATCCTGACGATTAAAGGATGAGAAAGGATTGCCATTACCAGTCTTCTTTGGCTTCGCACACTCCCGTTTGAAGTGTCCCTTCTCACCATAGTTGAAACAAGTTACCTTTGACTTGTCGAAGCCAAAGGTCGTGTCCTTGGTTGCAACCAAGTTCTGTCCGGTCTTCTTGACAAACTTTTTCGCTCGTCGGACAGCACTTGCCAAAGCCCACATTATATCCATCCGTTCCAACTCCATCTCATTCACCTGTTCATAGTCCTCATCTGCCAGGTGGCAATTTCCTATCTTTCCAGCAATTAGTCCGTCATAGGAGTGGACTACAGCAGCTAAGAGGTCCATGTGTTCTCTGGCCACCTCAACACTCATGTTACCGAAGTTATCGGTCTTCAATTTTGCTGCATTGGCTTCAGGTATAATATACTGAGTACCAGACGACCCTGACGTTTCAGGCCCTGAAGTAGATGCTTGTGCTGGACTTGCTGAGCTTGAGACGAAGGCAGTCTACAGTGGTGCTCCAGATGTCTTGGCCTGAGATCGCATTGTAAAGCACCAGATTCTGATCATAGTTGGCCTTTTGGGCTCTATACTTCATCCTAAGCTCCTTCTCTCTCAGTTTCAAAATGAAGTCATTTATATCTAACTTCGAGAGCATCCCATTCTATCTGAGATTTGAAATGAAGGAAACCCATTTCTCTGGTAATCCATCCGCAAAGTTGGATACCTTATCCTCCATCGACGTAGTTACTCCATGAGTGTGCATCTCACTCATCAAGTGGTAGAATATGTCGATCACGTCGTCCAGGCCTTCCTTTCCCATTGAAGAGAAGTTGTCAAACTCCTTCTTCAAAGCTTTGGCCTTAATGGCCTTGAGTGAGGCATTTCCGTCATACCTCTTCTCCAACGCATCCCATAATTTCTTTGCTTGAGTATACTCCAGTACCGATGGAAGATATCCTTCGGAATAGACTAGGTAAGCAAAGCGTAGACTTTCTTCTCAGCGTTCACCTTTGTGCATCAGACATGGCACTTAACATAAGTTTGACACCGTCAGCTCCTACTGGCATGTTGTACCCCAACTCTATTACCTCCCATAAATTTGTATCTACTCCATTTAAGTAGATTTTGAAACGTTGCTTCCATTGTGGGTAGTCGTCGAACATGATAAGCTTCGGGGGTTTATTATGAATTCCCACTTCATTCTCCAATAGCAGAGATACTGAATACGAGTGTCTCTACTTGTTGTGTAAGTTGAAAACTGGTCCTCCATTTCACTTAACTCTACTATTAAACAGACTGTTTATGTGTGCGAATGAAGGTATGCGATTGGGCTTATTCGGGTGATTGAACTAGGCGAATGGTTTAATCGTGCGACTAAACTAATGCGGATGAGTCAGTCGGCCGAATGAACTAATGCGGTTGAATAGTCCGAATAGGGTTCTCATTCGTACGAATGAGGGTACAAATGAGTCCAATCGTGCGTTTGGGGAACGCGAATGACCTCAGTCGTGCGATTGAGCCAATCGTGTGACTGAACCTGCTGAAGTTTGAAAATTCGTAGGTTAAATGTGTTTTGGCCGCAAAAACTCGAACTTTCACAAACCCTAATTGCCGTATGTCGGAAAAACTAAACTTTATGTTCAGGAGACGTCTAAGACACCATTTGACACAAAAAGATTGTGTTTTTTAGTGAAAAAACACAATTTTTGTATCAAAAACAAATGAATCAACACGTAATCAAGAGCCAATGCTCTGATACCACTTGTTAGGGACCGTGTACTAGACAATGTACTAACTGATTAACGTGTATACCGAACCAAATAGTGCGGAATCCTATTTGATTGGCGATCCAATCAGTGAGAACGCATGTAGAAACAATTATGTAATTGAATCTAACGTTAAGAATCGATTAGGAATCGATCTACTGCGATCTATGAACTTGGAGTATGATCTTAGAGGTCTCTGGACGGCTAAGGTACGTCTGGAGTTGAAGTGTGTATAAAGCTTACGTTTTTCCACGAATTAGGTGGTATTTATAGGTTAGGGTTACTCATTCGTGCGATTGAACCATTTCCATGGTTCATTCGTGCGATTGAGCTATGCGGTTGATCCATTCACACGATTGAGTGTTCAGTCGTGCGACTGAGTCAGTCGCATGAAGTTGTTCAGACGTATGGACTATTTAGGCGCATGGACACTCAGTCGCATGGCCATTCGGACGCATGACCACTGTTGGGTCGCATGGTCCAGTCGGACGCATGAGAACTTCACTTAACCAAGTTTGAATGTATTTATTATTATAACATTATGCATATCAATTCAACAATCACAACCTATATAATCTAGTCAATATGCGTTACACAACTCATTAATGAAATATTAAACATTATAAATCACAACCAAACATTATCATTTCATTAAATACCCAAACATTAAATAAGCGTAAGACATTCAAGACATATTACATTAAGATCCAAATCTAGGTACATATGTATCAACAATCTTCTTATTAAAGCCTCTTAAAATTTTGGTCGTTTAAAACGTATATTTAGTATGTATTTCCAGCCCCAAACTAGTTCAAAACCTTTAAAATAGGGGATCTAGAACTCACCTGGACTCGATGAGTAGCTTCTCAATAAAGCTTTTGAAGCAAGGGTTGAACTACACAGCCTACAGATAAGTTAACACTCAAAGTAGTTAGTTTCTGCCTAATTTCACTACTAATTTCGCTGCCAGACCAGCAGCAAAGTTGCTAGTTTCACCAGCAATTTCGCCAGCAGTTTCACTGCTAGTTTCGCTGGCATCTTCGCTGGCATCTTCGTTGGCAGTTTCGCTGGCATCTTTGCTAGCAGTTTCGCTGGCATCTTCGCTGCCAGTTTTGCTACCATTTTCGCCCAACTTTCATTGGATAAGCATGTCTGCGAAACTACCTGCGAAACTATAGTTTCGCAGGAAGCTGTAGTTTCGCTGGATGAATACCTAATTTCGTCGGATGAACACCCAGTTTCGCAGACCGGGCTGAAAATTACGAACCAACCCATTTTTGACCCAAAACTTTAATATTTTACACCCAAAACCTGGTTTATCATATCTAAGCTTCTTACATGTTTTCTTACACAAAAACACAAGTTTTTGGTGAATCTTTACCATTTTTAAAAACCCAAGCTCATCTTGATTGCACAACAATGAGTAAATGAACCACAGTGATTAGGGTTCTGGTTAACTTGAATTTCATTTAATATATAAATAATATTAATTATAATTATAAACATAAGGATTGTACGATTTCGCATTC